>LOJH01056224.1:0-11741 GCA_001685095.1 Ellobius talpinus | reverse complement strand
TCTTTATTAACCAATGAAAGTAACACATAGACAGATGACCTTCCTCCATCAGGACTGCTTTAGAGCAGAAAGATAGTACAAATTATTAGTCCAAAAATAAGTCACCTTAATGAGATGATTAAGGATTGGGGCTCATGTCAAATAAATATGTGGGCTTTAAACTTTTTTTTACATGATAGATAATTTCTCTTTTGTGTGTTGTGTGCCACCATGCCTGTGTGGAGTCAGTGTTCAACCTTGGGGGCCAGTCCTCACTTGTTACCTTGTTTGAGACAGGATCTCTTTGTTGTTAGCCACAGTGTACAGCCAGGCTAGCTGGCTCTTGAGGGTCCAAGGAGTCATTCTCCTGAGTCAGCCTCCCCTCTTGCCATGGGAGCACCAGATGGCAGGTGACTGCCACTGCACCTGGATTTATGTGTTCTGAAGATTCTGACTCGGGTCCTCATACATGCATGGCAGTCACTTTGTCCAGAGTCATTACCCAGCCCCTCACTACTTATTTTTTAAATGGAAATACGCAAGTCAAAAAGTGAAGGTCCCATCTCTACCTAAATTCCTCAGAAATACCAAACATATTATCTAGGTAATTAAAGGCATCTTATATTTTTCTATATGAAGGGGATCATTGAATATAAATTTTACTTGATGTCCCCTGTGCTATCCAGAGTCATAGTTACATTATTATTTATCTATATATATAATTAAATTAAATTTCTATATTAAATACAGAGATCACTTTACATGTTCAGAAGTCACTACCTCATGAAAAGGATTTTTTTAATTCATTTAAGTATCTCTCCTTATATTGGACATTCATAATGTTGACACTGGTTGTTTTACTGTGATAAATAATGTTACAATGGGCATCTTTAGTGTGTAACTTCTATGTGACATTGCAAAAGATTATCTGACTTTCTACTCTCCTACTCTATACAGCTTAGTAATATATCTCCTCTTTGTGTTAAATTTATATGTCAAGAAAAATAAAACAGCATAAATTAGGATTCAAGAGTGCAGGGACTGAGCAAAACAGCAGTTCAAGTAAGTAGATACAGTGAACAAGTACTGAGTGGACTGAGTGCCCACCAGGACTCGCTTTTCAATATAGACTGGAGCTGGGCTCCAGGTAGAGGATTCTCCCCTGGAGAAAGAGCAGTCCTTTTACAGTGGGGGTGCCTGGTTAGGAAAGCTTGAAAGAACTGAGGAGAACATTGCTCTTTTTTGTTGCTGCTGCTTTGGTTTTTGAGACAGAGCTTCTTAACAGAGCCCAGGTTAGCCTCCAACTCTTAATTCTCCTGCCTCCACTTCTGGAATAGTAAAATTAAAGTTAGGCATCACCACATCCCGCTTGAGCTCAGCCTTGGAGGATGAGGAGGGTTTCTGTATCTTATGGTTAGATGGCAAATTCCCAAGGACAGAAACGGATGCTTGCTCAGCAAAGGCATTCAGGCGACCATCTGAACTTCAGGACTTTACATCTCAGCTGGGTACCAAACATACAGCTGTCCCTTCCGAGCAGTCTAAAGTGGATCTCTCATGTCTGAGAGCAAACTGAAAGTTATAGACAAGCTAGTTTGTAAAGACCTGGTTAAAACTATGGGTAATATTAAGGAAAGAATATTACTGCTCTTTATCCTGTAAAAATTTCATGAAACAGAAGCAGAAAACCAAAAACAAGTGTGTTCTGGAAAGGAACCAGTGATTGACATATTACTATGTTAGTAATTAAAAAAAAAAACAAGCATTACATTCTCATGGGTTTTTCTTTAAAATCCTTAAAAATCTCGGTCATATATATCTCCTATATCTGGCTTGGGACCCCTCTGCTCATGACTCCTAATGATGGCTTGTTGTCCTGGCCAATGGAATAGACAGATTATGTCACAAACAAAAATCAATTCCACTTCAGTATTTTTTTTTAGTTCTGTTAACCATTAGTTCAAATGTTCTGTTCATCAACACAGACTTATTGTCAAATTAAATGCTTCCTGAAGAGAAGTTGTCAATTGGACACAACCTAGATTCAGCTGGGAAGACTCCATGAAGGGTTGTCTGGATTGTGTTGTCCTGTGTATGTGTGCGTGTGGGGGGGTGACTGTCATAATTAAGTTAATTGATGTGGGAAGAGCCAGCATCATTCCAGAAGGAGGGGGCCCTGAACTGTGTGAGAGTGAGACACTGACCTCAGCACAAGCAAACAAGCCCGTGAGCAGGTGTGCATTCATTTCTCTCTGCTTCCGACTTGTGGATATCATGTATCTAACTTCTGAAGCTCCTCCCTTGACGTCCCACAATAATGGACTTTAACCTGCAGTTATGAGATGGAATAGATCCCTCTGTCCTCTGAGCTGCTTTTCCTCAGGGTGTTTTACCACAGTGACGGAAGTGAAACTAGAACTGCCTCACCTTTTCCCCATGTGTGCACATGACAGATGTGCACAGCAGTGGATGGCATTGCTTTCTAATCGAATCATTAAAGAAAAAAGTGCCTGCTGAGCTAACTCTGACAGCACAGTTAAAGGAGGTACCTCATGCAGTGATGAGCAACCAGGCAGAAAGAAAACGGAGCCCTGGATAAACTCAGGCAACATACATATAAGCATGTATGTGTGCTACACACACACACACACACACACACACACACACACACACACACACAATCAGCTAATCTCTGGACTGATTTAGTCAATATCCTAAGGCACTTAAGAAAGAACAAATAATAATAAATTATAAAAAGTGTGCTGAAGGAAGCAAACCAGAAGATGAGGGAATGACTGAGAGATTATCAGTCAGGTTACATCAGATAAAAAGTCCTTGGGGCAGGTGAGACAGTGAGCACCTGTCGATCTACAGAGGACCAGAGTTTGTGTCCCACTACTCACATGCTGGCTCACAAACGCTATAACTCCAGTTATGGGGGGGATCTGACACCCTCTTGTGACCTCCCCCCATTGATTGTTACCAGCTACATACAACACATACTCATACACATACATGCAGACCACACACATAACATAAAATAAATAAATCTAAAAAAATAGAATAAAGATGCCACTTCTTCTCTAAGGAGGTGACATTTAAGATTAAACCTAGGGGCTAGGTATATGTTTGTCTTTAATCCAAGTACTTGAACTCTGAGAGTTCAAAGCTGGCTCGATCTCCATAACAAGTTACAGTCCAGCCAAGGCTGCTTAGTGGCCCTTTCTCAGAAACAAAACCCCAATCAGACCTAAGGGATAGGTATGGCAATGCACAGCTCACAGCAACTTTTTGACCTCCTAGTGGTAATTTAGTTCTTTTCTGTGTGTTTTGATGGGTTTATTCTGACCCTTACTAAGGAATGGGGTGTAATATAGACAACTGAATGAAATACTGGGGTACCCCCATTCATGGAACACTTCACCTCTCCCAAGACAGTGAAAAGCTACTAGCATCAGTCAATCAACCAGGGTCAATCTCTACTGAGCAGTTGGTTGCCTATGTAATAGTCATACAGTGCTAGGAAACACTTGACGTCATAGCACTTAGCATTCGACAACAGTGCAGAATATTTGATTGAATAGCTGTGTTGACAAAGTATGAGTCAATCAATACTTTAAAAATGTCTCCCCTGGATGACTTTGTCTTACTATAGGCTTTTCTTTGGAAATATAATGACAGGGCCCAATAGTAGCTATATATTTTAAGATCATTTCCCCCAAATATGGTAATGATCTTGTGACTGAAATCAAGATTTAAATCCTTTGTCCTGCCCTCCCTTGGACCTAGTGACCAAAAGTAACAGAAGAGTCCTCTATTCCTACCATTTTGGACGTGTCATAGCTTTGGATTTTGTTTCTTGCTACCCCAGAGCTATGAGAGGGCTAGCCTGAGTCCTTTGCTACCTACCTTGTCCCCCATCAGTGATTTAGGGGCAGAAAGGGGGGGTTAGTTGTGTGGTAACTAGGAGAGTTTTAAGAAAACTGTGGCTCCATTTCTTTTATTTCATTCTATGTGTCTTGTTGTTAAAAAAAAAGTTATGGCCTGAGATAGATGACTCAGTCCTCACATCCTCAAAGTGTTTGCCTCCCAAGCATGAGGACGACCTCTCTGTCTGGTTCCAGACATATCAGTGACTGTTCTGTTGCTGGGATAAAACACAGTGACCAAGGCAACTTATGGAAGAAAACATTTATTTGCGTTTGCACTTCCAATGGGATAAGAATCCATTGTGGCAGAGAATCCTGGCAGTGAGTGGCAGGTAAGGTTGCGAGCTCATAACTGAACCATGGCCATGAAACAGAGAGAGCAAACTGGAGTGATGTGAGTTTTAAAGCCCTCAAAACCCTCCTTTGGTGACGTACTTCCTCCAACAAGCCATACCTTCTAAACCACTACCAACTTTAGGTCAAGTGGCTGAGCCTATAGGAGACAGTCTCATTCAAACAAGACAAGTGTGGTGGTGTGTTCTTGTAAGAAAGTGTAGAGACAAGAGAACCATTGTGAATTGCTGGCCAACCAACCAGTCTAGGCGGTAAGGTCCAAGCCAGAGAGAGATCCTGTTTTTAAAGAAGAGACTGTGTTCCTGAAGATGACACCTAAATTGTTCATGTGGTTGTCCACACATTCCTATGCACGCATATACACATGCACACGTATGTGCACAGGCATTTAAAAAATATTATCCAATAACAGTTTTAGTGTTACTAGATTTGTTTTTCTGTCTCAAGAACTCTTTTAATAGCCCTACATGCAGTAATCCATTTACGTTCTGTGACACCTGTGTGAGCTAGAAAGTGACTTGAGTGAGGGATTGCATGTGATGAAGGAATTCCCAGGATGTGGGATTTTCGGAGTTAAAAGTGGGAGTTTGTGGGTACATGGGAATGAGTTAATCACCCTGTAAGCAGCTAAGTAAGAATTGGAGAGCTGTTGAGTTTTTAAAACACTTGCTCCCAACTATTGTGTGTATAACTACATCCTGTTATATGACTTGAATTTTTCCCCCTACACTTTTATTAGTAAAAGAAAGAAAGTCCCCTCTCTTAGGTATTGATGAACATTAAATGTAAACAGTACCAGCCAGAAAGTCTTTTAATGTGAGGCCATGCCCACTGCGCACTGCAATCTTTTAGAGGGTTTCCCAAGCCACTATCAGCAGATGTGCCTTGAGAAATGCTTTTTGCTGTGCTGTCTGGATGAAGCCAAGATTGACGTACAGCAAGAATTTCTGAGGCTCTAAAACACTGGCTGTATAATAGGAAGATGAATATGAAGAAATCCACTACCAAGCCTTGTTAGAAATGAAAGACTTTTTTATGGATGCTAAGCTAACCTCAGCAATGTATTGCTAGGCCTCTGAAAACAGAGTTGATTAAAAAAAAAACTGCTGGAATTCTCCAAGACGCACCTCCTACCCCTTGCAGGATCCTCCCATGAGACAATGGACAAACAGAAAGTTACAATACTGACACGCACTCTTGTAAGATGCCTGGAAGATTTTTGCTTAGCATCAACAGGGTACAGAAGAAAGGTGCAAGGGTCACTTTTCTTGTTCTTTCATTACGCAAACATCTACATTCCTTGACAACATCCAAACAGCACAGGGACTTCTCGGCGATTCAGGGGACAAAGCTACTTAGATTCCTTACAAGGTCACTGAGAGCCCATCTGTGGACACTGGCTTGGAAAGCACTTGTCGTGACTCCACGGTGACGAAGGCAGCCAGGCAGTCCTCTGGCCTCCAAGCATGTGCAGCTCACTGGTACCAGCTGCTGTTAAAGGCAATAAAGGGAGGCACAGGATGGAGAGAGCTGGGTGGGAACTAGAGGTAGGGAGGGAGTGCCTGACTGTGGAGTGGTTTCCCAGAGCTGGGACTTCAATGTGTGCCTAGAATGCTGGAGCAGATAAAGTCCCACCTTCCCCAGGCAGAGAGTCAGGTTTCAGTGAAGCCACAGGAAATTCGATGTCTTAAGAAGTTTGGCCAAAGTATTTGACATTACATGAAGGAACCTCCCCCCACCCCAAATAACAAACCAAATGCCCAAGATTTATGAACAAGTCCATTTTAGAAGTTTAGGCTTTGGAAAGTTATCTTATTTGCAATAGGTTAATTCAATATTCCTGAACTCTCCTATTTCCATGGTTCAGAATTTGCACATATCATGGAGAACCTTAGTATATGGTAAGCTCTTATGTGAATGTGTATCTCTGCGTGGTTTGCTTTTGTAACTCAGGAGCTCGTTGAAATTAATATTTATCAGAGCAATGCATTCAATGTAGTATTTACAAAGGAAATAATATTTTCCATCCAGGTTCATTTCCTTGAGGATTTTCCGACTTTGAGTGGATTTCCAACTTTTTTTTAAAAGTATGTAGCAATTGAACTTTCTTTCCTAGCTATTATCCATCATCAACCTGATGTGTATTTTCAATTATCTCCCTAATGGCTGTGCTGGATGCGTGATGACCCATACACATTCTCACTGCACAGCTAGCACTCTGGTCCCATACTTACAAAGTGGTTGGGTGAGAACAGGGAGCCACCTGAGGCTGTGAACAGGTTAAAAATAAGCCAGAGTTTCTGACAAACCCATGTCTGAACTTTGTGGAAGGAATTCACATTGCTTTGTAAGGTGCCAAGCTGGCTCCTTACCTTCTACAAAACCAAAACCCAAACGCATCTTTGAGCACCATTTGAGATATGTGAATCATAAGCATTGAGAAAATGTCATGCCTAAATTAAGTCTTATCATCAAGTAGGTATTTATTAAACACCTACATTCCGCATACACATGGCAGTGTGCGAGGTGCGGGAGCAGAAGAAGACAGAGTCTTCAGCTGCAAAACTACTTCATAATAAAATACCAAGCAGCTGCTGGAGGGCATGAAGATCATCTTCACTGCAAACATACCCCCCATAAATTTCCAGCAAGTCATGGCAGGGAGCAGCATCCCCCATAGGGTGATATCTGTGCTAAAGTGTTCCATGTTCAGTTACCCGTATCGGTAAATAAAAGGCGTATAGATAATTCCGGCTATGCTTCTCCTGGATATGACAAGACATTCCCAGAAGAAGCACCCATGTGCAGATCCATGGCATTTTAGGCTGTGCTTTTGAAAATTATGAGACAATTAGTCACGGCATTAGAAACAACCTCTCCCTGTCCGTTATCAATGCACTGCTTCATTTTAGACTCTACCACACTATTAAATATTTATTGCTTCTGCATTTTATAATTACTTGTGAGGATACAGGCACTAAAAGAATTCATAAAGGCTGAACAAATTGAACATTTGAAAACAATAGCCCCGAAATTACTTTTTATAGCTAGAGGCTGAAAGTACACATGGGCGAGAAATAAAATTGTTCCTCCATCAACTGGTGTTTTGTCTACAGCACAGCAGAAAAATCTGTTGGGTTTAGGTTGTGCAGCTCACTTTCAAAAGATTAACTGTATGAGTCAATTTTTTGGAAGGAAGATCCTGGGCTGTTTTTAAATGTGAATAAGATATGTCATCTCTCCGGAATTTTGACCCTTTAGTTATTTTACATACTTCTTGCCAATTCCATTGATCAGCTTATCCTCATAAACATGTAACTGCCTTTAATGTGCTTCATGCCTCATTGAGGGATTGAGGGTGACAGAGAGATAGAAGAAAAGTAGATGGTGTCATTTAGCATCTCCGGATCTCAGACTGGTGAGAACACATTAACAACCTGCTCAGTCCACAAAGGACCCTGCTTTGCCATTTTAGAGGTGGAAAAATTGAAGTTCCCAAAGAAGGCAATGATGTAACACTTACGAGACCTGGAAGCTATGCTCCTGGGACTTCTGTGTGAACACAAGGTGATCACAATGGCCCAAGCTGTCCGTGGAGTGCTTTTCAATAGCGTTTCTTTAGACAAGGCACAAGATTTGCCCATTTTATACAGCATCTGTCAAGTGAATAACATGGCTACAAAACAGCAGAGCCAAGGATTTTAGGGGATTTACTGTAAATTAATAAATACGATGGCAAAATTTTTACCTAAGGATACCATTCTTTCCCTTATGGCTGTATTATCAGTTCCTCGAGTGTTTTGTTTAAAGAAGCCACCCATATAAGCATCCAAATCTCTGAGACATGGCCAGAGTACTCTTATTAGCTCTGAACTATGGCCATTTCTAGTTGGCTGCAGAGAAAAGCAACTTCCCATCTATTTTTTTGTTGTGAAAAACACTATCTTATCAAGACTATTAAAGACAAAAACTAAAGATGGTCTCATGTCATGTAGTCCCTGGTTATGGCTCCACAGCTAAGAGCAAAAGTGTTGCCTGTCTGTTGTGTGCCCTCTACTTTTAAGAGCTAGTGTCTGATAATCAATCAACAGCGCATGAAAGAGAGGCTTCGTCTGAAAGCCGTAGCAACATTCATCTACAGATGGCAAATATATAATTAGGCCTTCCACACAAAATCTCATTTTTTCCAACAACTGGCAGATGTTGTTTTTCCATAAGTTGAGACTCCCTAGAAGACAGTGGTCTACCTGAGTAACCAGCTCCTGTTTCTGTCTCTCAGATTCAAGAAGGGCTGAGACGACAAGGCACAGAGCCTTTGCAAACACTGCTGCTTCTCGGTTATTCAAGGGCATTTTCTCCTGGCTTCTTCACTCTAGCCTGCACCCAACATCATTAGTAACTGTCTTACCCAAGAGGAAATGGGAGAAAAGGATACAAGACAAGGGAGGAAACATTCTGCCTACCCTCTGGCGTTCATTTTCAGAAAAGTACAATGCGGCTTGATGGACGCAGGAATGGAGTGATCTCAGATGGTCTGAGTGCTGTGTCCAGATCTGCCTTTCTTCCTCTTCTTTGTGGCGATGAAGAGTTACTGCTAATCCCCTTACCCCACGACTGCATGATTAAGACAAACCTGCATAGTGCTTGCTACACAGCAAGCCCCATTTCCAGCTCTGGGGGTAAGCAGACACACTCTGGTAAAGTTCCACTTATATAAGCAGTGGATGCCATAGACAGGAGAGTTAAAACACAAAGAAACTGCCGAGTCAGTAGAGACAGGGGTCTATTTTGCTATTTTTTTTTAAAGTGTGCTTCTTAGTGAGCTGACTTTAAAAACTGCTGGATTCCCCCACCTCAAAACAAAATTCTGTCTGTGTCTCCCTTTAAAGAATGTGGAATGAATTTTGAATTAAAAAAAGTACATAAGATGACACAGAGAATATAAAGCACTGTAGATTATTATAGTTGGCTCTGAAGAGCTGGCTTCTTTCCACCTCTGCAGTTTTCGCTCTTACCCTGCTGTTTTCGCTGTGCCGACAGGGGCAAAATTGAGAGTCCAAGTGATTAAGAAAATAATTCAAGCCAAAAAAGTATGACTAAGAAAGAAGGCATTTGGCCTTACTCTACACTATTAATGCCAGCTTGTGATTGCCCAATTCTTTTGTTTTCGTTGTTACTGGTTTTTCCTCCCTAAAGGCCTCAAATCAAAACAAGTAAGACAATGAAATTTGAATTGTCTTCTACTCAGAACTTAATATGTGCACTTTTAATGCTCTCTTCGGAATAAACCGATCAGGCTGGATAAATCTGGTCACCACAGTTCACTATCACCATTTTGAGACTTGAGGAGAGCGCCACGGCAATATCAGCCAAGAGCAGCTCACGAAATTTTCACAGACATCTCCACAAGTAGACTGCATGAGTGGAAGCCGCCCCTAAAAACGTTTCTTGATAATCCAAGCGCCGTCTTTTTCTTACTTACCAAAGGGGCAAAGACGGCATTCAACTTCTACATTGCTTAGAACGTATATCTCAAAGGTAAATTGCTACAATAGCAAATGAAAACCCTCCCTTGAGGCATGAGAGATGGCTAGCTGTCCACCTCCTCACACCCTTCCACATGGTAAGGCACGTCAGGATGTTGCAAGCAAACATTTCCTTGGTTCCTCAGTTTCGACAAGGTCTATAAATAAAATAAGACCGCTCTGCCTCCTGGAGGACTGGGGAGCGAATTCCTTCTGCAGGCAGTCTCCTTTCCACTTACCCAGAAAAGGCTGGGCCAAGTTGTTTATTAACTCAATAGCGTTAATAACTCACTAGAGTTATAGCCCCTACACTACAGGCAGTACGGCTGCCATTGTTGACAGGCTATGTTTACTAAGTTAATGTTTATCATGAGGTGGCATGCT
Organism: Ellobius talpinus; assembly: GCA_001685095.1. Lineage (NCBI taxonomy): Eukaryota > Metazoa > Chordata > Mammalia > Rodentia > Cricetidae > Ellobius > Ellobius talpinus. The sequence goes on along the minus strand of LOJH01056224.1, from coordinate 1,570 downwards.
CCCACCTAGGAAGACTGGACACATCAACACCATCACATAGAGTCTTCAGGCATGGGAGCCCCAGGAATGGAATTCTGTGTTGTTTGCAGGAGCACATGGACTCTTGTTGGTACTAGCCTCTGAGATCATTCACGCTATTGGAGAAGGTAAGCCTTCTCACCACTTCCTCTTCGGTTCTTGGGACTCTGCGTGGGTTTGTCTACCCAGTGCTGGTTTGCTTTTGTTGCTGTTGTTTGTAAATGCGACACGAGATGGAGTCATCTGAAAACTGGGAGCCTCCGTCTCAGAATCGCCTCCATCGACTTGGGCTATGGACAAACCTGTGGGGCCATTTTTCTGACCGATAATTGGTATGAGCAGTCCTGGATTGTGGAAGAAAACAACCCCCATGGAGAGCACGCCAGTAAGCAGTGTGATGCTCCTCCATGGCCTCTGCTTCAGTTTCTCCCTTCAAGTTCCTGTCTGGAGCTCCTGCCCTTACCTCCCCTCTTTATGGACTATTAAACTGAAAGCTGAAAAGAATCCTTTCTTCCATGAGTTACTTTTGATCGTGTTTATCACTGCGATAGAAGGCAATCTGGGACACCTGTCCTTCATTCTGATCTCGACACCCCTACAGAACTTGCTTGTTCTTGCAGTCAGGGTTACTCGCCAATGGGATGAGAAGACATTGTACTTGCTACAGCCGCAACACCATGACTACACGTTATTTTAGCAATGTCTCCTTTGACGTTCACGTCACCCCCTGGCTTTGTTGTCTAGTTGCTACCATGACTGGCACCCACTACTGGGTATTTCTTCCCTTTGGTTTTTAACTCAGTGGCACTCCTTTGAAGCAATCTCATCATGGGAAAAATGAAGTCTCAGTTCAGATGAAGGAAGTTTGAGTGAACTGGGCTCCAGTTCGCAGGTCCTTTATCCCTCTTTTAGGAGGGCTCAGAGGACTAAACAGATGTCTTTCTTTAGGGGAAGAGAGAGAATGTGTGAACGGATTGGCACATTATTTTGAGTAAAACACCATTACTTTCCCCGTTCCCCAGTCCAGTTCTTTCTTCTGAAATCAAAGCTAGTGGCAGTCAAGACAAGGGAAGTTGACACTGCATCTCCCCATGCAGACAGATGCCTTGAGTTGCCTTCAGCTTCCTCCTGCCCCTTGTTCGCTGTCTGACCCCAGGAACTGGCTTTCTTTGAGGGTCTTGAGGTGCTGGCTTCTGATAGACTTTTGTATGCCCTGTTTCATGATGAGAAAACTATTACTTTAAACCCTTTCACCTAAGGAGGCCCTTGCATCATCCACTTCCTCCAAAAAGGCACATGCGACTTCGTAGAGCAAGTCGATGTTTCTGATGAAGATTCCCTGACCTTGAAGCTCTGCTTTGAAGTAACCACAGCTGCCATTCTATTGTTCTGTGAGTATTTCTGCTTTCTTACGTAGACTGCATACTAGCTGACATCAGGGAATCACGTATAGTTGTACTCATCATGGCATGTGTAAACCATGTGTTGAATAACATTTTTTCTTTTCTTTTTTTAATTGATTTTATTGAGCTCTACATTTTTCTCTGCTCCC
>LOJH01056223.1:0-11741 GCA_001685095.1 Ellobius talpinus | reverse complement strand
CATGAATCTTAGAGAAAATAAAAGGATACATTGGAAGAGCTGGAGGAGGAAAGGGAAAAGAGGAAGTAACGTAATAGTTTCATTAAAAAAATAAAAAAGAAAGGCAGGTAGATAATATGTACAACATTTAGAAACAACAATAAAGCTAAGATTTACAGAGACACTCAGTGTCTCCAGATGCCTGCCTACAGCATCTGACCCATCATTGTTCTAGAAGAGCACAGAGGACTCCTTCGTTCAATTGTAGATGGTTTAGCAGGTGGAAGTTGGTGTATTTGATGATGCTTCTTGTCAGAATTCTGGCAACTGTATTTCAGGTCCTTGACTGGGACTAAGGACACACTGTTCTTACCATTCACTAGCAAAAGCATGCAGATGTTGTACTGTGCTTTGAAACCTTCCTAGTGAGGCTTTATTTTTGAATTGTATGTATCATTTATATGTTTTACTTGCAAATTACTTAATTTGCACACCCCATAAGATAAATGGATTGTTCCTCAGTGTTTTACATTTCAAATATTCATGACAATCCTCCACTTTGATTTTTAAAATCAAGTTTCTGTATATTCTTTACAAAACTTTGTGAAAGGGAAATGTACTTTCTTCTTTCTACAGACAATGTGTTGACACCTTTTCCTCTTTTTTCTAGTTTAAAAACATCTTGTTCTTGAGTTCCAGAAAACAAAAATGCTATGTTCTTCTAAAAGCATTTTTAAATTCTACTGAAATTTGGCAATTACAAGGTGTTATACTATGCTCAATTATTTAAACAAGTGAGACCAGCAAAATGGCTTAGCAGGTGAAAGTGACCACTACCAAGCTTAACAACCTTAGCTCATCTTCAAGACCCACCTGAAAATTAAACCTGCCAGTTCTTCTCTGAAAATTTATGCATTTCTCACTGTGGTTGTTCAAAAAATAGGTATTAATAGCTAAATGGAGCTATCTTTGCAATACAACTTCACCTCAACGGCTGTCATTACCTTTAAACTACTAAGCTACTGGATTATTAGAAGGCTGGCTGCTGTTCTTAGTTTGGAAAGCACAATTTAGCTCACCATTAACTTAAAAATTTGTCAAATAAGCAACAAATGAACCTAAGACCCAGAGGTTATAATTATGGCCAAGGCAATGAAAACAGGACTAATATCTAAAACACAGTGTACCTTTCTGATATCAAAGGGATAAGACAAAAAGGCTACTCATCCTAAACTCTGCTGACTTTCTGATAAATGTACATGATTGGGTCAAATGAGACATTAAAGCCCATCTATTCCTCTAATCTCTCAGTACTCACCTCTTTAATGTCTCCTAATAGCTCCTACTACAAAGGTTTCGTTTCTAAAACCAGGGTCGTGCTGACAACTAAAGGCAAAAAAAGATGCTGTGCTGTCCCCAGCATGGCCTTCTAGAGGCCTGGCAGCATTTGCAACTGCTCCAAGAATTCTGGAGCCACCATCGGAAAAGAAATTCTCATTTGTCCTCTCTAAAGATGATTGCCACTGGCTGTCAAAGCTGTCTCAGTAAACCCATCCCCCAGGCAGCGAAGTGGCTGAATGTAGCTCATAAACTAGCCAGGCAAAAGCCAACAGGCAAACAGAGATGCCAACTCTTGAATCAGGAGCAGCAGGAAGTCTGTGTTGTTTGAAGCACTAACTTGTTTGTTTGGAGGCAGAAGGTGGGGGTGGAGGAGAGGCAGAACTAGATCACATAAATAAGGACCACAGATGAGCCATCCATGCTGCCTATATTATATTAACTGCTCCCAGGTGAGAGCCTGAGATCTGGAAGCAATGCTTTCTTCCTTATTCATGTCTCCTTCATAGATAAAATTTGGCCATTATTACTCCATATATATTTTTTCAGAGAAAATGTTCAGAGATATAATCACATTTAATTAAGAAGTTCAAACAGAGGGCTCGCTCATAAACTGTTCCAGACTTGGCTGCTTTAATTACAGAAATTCACTGTGCTATACCTTGGAGTGTTTTCATTCAGTGGTGACATGGCTAGACCATATCAAAATGTCTAAAAATGTTTGAAAGCATCAGCAACTTTTCTTTGTACCTTAGGGTAAGCTCAGTTAAATGGCAATTGAATGTATTGCAAGAAGCATTTGCTGCCCTGAGGTTTAGAGCACTGTCATTCTGAATGTGGCTTCACTTCACACAGCCGTGGCTCCACACACTCATCCCAGACATTCTTGCTGAAACAACACAAATTTGAAGCTGCTGGTTGGCACATGAAAACAGCATAGTAGCAGAAAACTTTAGGGTGACAGCTTGGGCACGATCAGGTAAGGAACATCAGATAGGGCTTCTGTTTGAATCCTCTCTTCATCCAGGCCAAATCAGAGGTAGCAGAGCATCAGGCGATAAAGCAGAGAGTAAGGAGTAGATAGAAGTTCTGCAGATGGGCTGAAGCCCTGAAACCCATGAAGGAACCAGGACATTTATTTCACCAGCTCCCACTGCCTTCTTCCACAGAGAGCAGACACAGTTTGGGGCCATCATTTTATATGTGTATTTTTCCACTCTTGTGATTTTCCTTCCAATCTCTTGGATTCTTTCTGGAATTCATTTACTTGAGGATTTATGGACTTCATTCATCTGTTGCAAACTAAGAGTTTGCCCTTCTCTAACTTGCAGATAGATATAATCTTACATATAGTAGTTGCAGGTCAGAATACACAAGTCAGAGTACCAATTTATATTCCACATCATAATAGATGGGCAAAAAATGTGTACTTTGGCACTTAGTTCTCCCCAACCCACTGGAATTAAAATCAAATGTTAAGAAAATCATAACAATTTGGAACTTAGTTTCAAATAATTGAAATTATCTGTAGCAACTGTCTCTGAGTAAGAAAAGATTTAAAAAATTATGAAGAGATAAAAAACACAATTGATTAGGTTAAAATTTTAAATGCCCAAGTCTAAAAGACTCGATAATTTGTGAGTTTTTATTTAGCAGAGAATTAGTGCTTTGGGATATGTTTATCGAGCTGAAAACATTCTTTCCAAAAATCAAACTTCATCGTTTGCTTCCAATAAGGGTCTTGTACTATCAGTCACGTATCCCAGGAAAGCAAAATAGATTCTTGTTATAATGGAATTTTAAACAAAGCCAGTAATGGTTAGATAAAAAATTTTATAAGCTGTTAGTTTTTTTATTATTTTAGCTACATTATAATGGTTTGTTTAGAAATTGTCACTCGGGTGGTACTAAAAGATTAGTAAGTATCAATTTATAATCACTTTATACTAATGGCCTGAAATTTCTGAGTTTTAAGACAACTGGGTGATTATCATCTGCTGTCATAACCATTTCCCTCATTAGTTCTATAGTCTGATAGTTAGTCAATTGCTTATTGCTGGCCAGGAAGCTGCAGAATGTATACTCAACAGTAAATAAAACTTCTTTAAGAATGGAGGTTTATAGCACATAGAAATTCTATTGCTATAAGAATACCTCTGGGTTCCATACTTAAAGGCAGTGGGAATCTTATCTGTGATTCCAAAACAATACACTGTACTAGATTGTTATATTATTGTATTGGATAAGTAAATGTGTAAAAAGAAAGAAAACTGAGAAAGAATCGTGCTGTAGATATTATTTTTTTATTTTCCCTTCATCATTGCAGAATATTTTTTGAAGAAGTCAGAGAATAACAATGCAGTGTAAGGTTCTATTAAATATACAGAAAGTAAATAAATGTGATCTTTGCTAAATATTGATTTAAGATATTTTAGCCTTTGTGACTATATTGAGATGAAGTAGTGGCTATAACATTAAAGAATTTAATCGTGTTTTTTTCAACAATTTTTTGTCAGAAGTGTAAAATGCATCATAGTAAAAATTAAAAAAAATGTATAGAATAGAATTGTAATGTAGTAAGACTAGTTTTGGACAAGGGCAAATCATAGCAATTTGAATTTATTCAATAATTTAATTTTTAAAGTAGCAAAATTCATGATGCTGAATCATTTTCCTTTTTCATATAGTGATCTTGAAAAATCCATAAAATTATTCTAGTTGTTGTGGGCTCTATCCAGGTATACTCTCACACATTTTGCTTTGGGTTGTTTATTGGACTGTTTCCCTAAACACACAGAAAGGCTTATCTGGCTAGAAATTCTTCTGTAAAAACAGGCTGTTTGTTAGAGATTCCATTAGAGGTTGTAATTAGAGAGAAACAGATTTCAACCATTGAGAAAGTTTCCAGTAAACAGTGAGTTCTGACGTACTGTCAAGAGATGGAGTTCTGAGTAAACATTCATGGGGAGATCTTTAGAACACTTAGAATGCTGGCTCCTGAATCTGGTCAATAGGTTGATCGGCTGACACTACAAATGGTAATCACGATTAGGACCAAGAATGTTGAAGAGCTTGGGGAGTCCAGTAAGGAAATCAAAGGGAAAGGGAAGAAATGACCCCGGCTGACCAGCTAACAAAACTCAGTGAGCAACTAAAGGTAGTGGTGGAAATCAATGAAGCATCCCTAGATTAGTTTGCTCCATTGATTTTTGCTTCTCGTTGAAATGTTTTCTTTTATTTACTTCCTATTTCTTTTGAGCATGTTAGAATAGCATTGCTGCACCTTTTTGAAGCCTTTGAAAGGAGAAGACAGCTCTGAGTACACTCTAATGTTTTCAGTTCACCCTGCTAAGTTGTGTAGGTTTATTGCAAACTCCAGTGCATGTCCCCTCTAGCAATCCTTCTGGGGTAGGCAAAATACTCACATCCACAAATGTTGACAGCAAGATCCCTGGAACCTGTGAGTAAGTCAGGTAACATAATGAATGGGAAACAAGATTTCCAAAAAAACCCTTAAAATTGTTAATATAGAGCCATAAATATGAGAAATTATATTGGATTGTCCAATTACCCAAATTATAACTGTGAGGGTGGGGTTTTGAGAGGAAGTGGGAGGTAGAAGATTATGTCAATGTCAGAGTAAAATGATGTAGAAGGAGTCCATCTGCCACTGTTTCCACTGATGACAGGAGTTAAGACTACAAACCAAGCAACATGGGAATACTCTAGGAACTAACAAAGATACAGAAATAATCTTGAGTAAAGAAAAAGGAAAATCGATTTCAACCTTCTAACTTTTGTGTAAAGCTCCTGATCTACTTAATTCTAATAAAAAGGATTTCCATTGTCTTGATACCCAAAGTTTGTGGTAAATTTCATAGAGGACACAGGAATCTGTACCTACTTATATTGCTTCTCTTGTAAGAAGAGAAAAGAAAAACTGCTCATATTTCACCCTCTGAGCAAAATGGAGGTGAAAACTGACTTAAATTATATGGGTGTTGAATCATGTAACCTTAAAGTTTTAGAATCTAGGTAAGAACCTTAAAAACGTCAACTTTGCTTTGTTATCTAGTTGCCTGTATTACTTTCAATGGATCAATCAACATAGTCAAATTTCATTCTGACCAATAATATGCAAGCAACTAATTTTTCAAGGGTAACCTTGAAGGTTTCCTTCCCAACACTTTAGTTATATTTGCTGCTGGGATTCTTAGCACTGATAACTAAGCCTTTCTAAAATTAGGTAGCATGATTCTTAAAATTAGAAAAGAAATTCACATTGCCATTAAGTTGTAGAGAAGCAGGTAGTACAGCTCAGTATGTGTGACATTTATAGAACTTGTGTGACTTTGGGATCATTTAAGAACAATAATTAGAGTAAAATGTCTCTTTACCCTTTTAACACTTCTTCCATAAGCTTCATTAGAAACCCTAGACTGAGCACAGATGGCCCTACTGGATCTGGATTCTAACTTCCTCTACACTTTTCATCTTTTTTTCCTTTCATTTGTGTTCCCATCTACCACCGCAGCAGACAGATCCGATGATGTCATTTCTATAAACCCGGTGTCTTTTAATAACTTCATGACATTAATGAGTTTTTTCCTTCCATATCTTACCTTTCATGAAGCATTAATATACAGCTCCAAGTTATTTCCTCAGGGTTTTGTTCTGGCTAGCATAATTTCCATTCCGACTCTTTTGTTTTTGTCCTGTCTTCATCATATCATTTAACACAGTGTACCGAAATCTGCCAATATTCATGTGACTTCATTTGTAAAGTATAATTCCCTATGGGCAGAATGGATCATGTAACTGTGCCACCCTGGGTGCTGTCATCAGGCTAGTTACATGCTCAGTAAGCATCTAGTAAGAAATGAGGGTCATGTACGGGATACTGTTTATGTTATGTTTTACAATATGTGCCATTGGCCATATTGTGAATTGAAGAGACTTTTTCTTGTTAGAATGAAATGGGCTGACTTGGATGAACTTCTCTACTCACTCCCACCTAACAACCTCTTACAGGGTCTGTTTTATATATGATAAGATTCTCATTCCAAAAAAACAATATGATTGGCTGGAAACAACAACAGATGTATTTACAACTGTACAGTTCAGATTTGCTACTCAGCCAAGGGGGTAGGGGACTATTTGGGGTAGTGGTAGGGGGTACTACGAGAAAGCCCAATTGGAAAATCCTATCTGTGGTCTCAAGGCTACACATAAGCATGAATTAACTTGTTAAATAGTTATATTAGGTGCTAATTGTTCGGTAGCTATGTCAGTGTCATTGAGACTTCTTACTGACAGTTGTGCATTTCTGTTAGGAATGAACCAGGGAAATAGAATTTACTACAAAGCTAAACACTTAACACAGCTGTTATCAACAATGCACCATCCTTATTCCTTTGGATAAATTGCTTTCGCTCTGTGGGAACAACTTGATGGGTCATAGACCGATTTTTTTTAGATCTGTTGTTCATAGTGAACATCATAACCCACAAAGAATTGGTTTTAAATCTATAGAAATAATTATAACCAGCTTTAGATAGAGTTTATGCTGTTTTGTAATGATTTTACTTAAAGTGTGTATGTATGTACTTGATTCTATATGAATTTATGGTTATAGATCACATGGAAAAGCCCAAAGTTCCTAGTTTCTGTCACTTAAATCATATCAAAATGTAGGTGTGTTATTCAGCTGTAAAGTACTTTCTTAGCCTGTACATGACTAGGTTCTGTCCTCTGTATCATACATACACACACACACACAGAGAGAGAGAGAGAGAGAGAGAGAGAGAGAGAGAGAGAGAAGGCTACATGTAATAGCAATATATAATCTTGGATATTTTAAAATAAATTATATGCTATTATGTGACATTTGGTACAATATAATGTATTAAAAATATGGACACGATGCTACTTGCATTTGAAATTTTCCTTTTAGCTATTATTTAAAGTTGTACTTCAGAGACTAAATTTTCATTAAAAAAATAACTCAGGCAGCTCCAAAAGTGAGAGTCATTTACATGCTCAATAGTCATTTCAGGATGTCTTTTGTAAATACACTTCTTACCTTGAGACATTCTGAATTGATAACTATTTCCCTAGATGACAATTCCCTAGCATTGTGTTTATTGTAGTGAGATTTCACGTAATCCACTGAAATCCACTGACACACTTTGGTTTACTTCAGTCAGTCAGATGGCAACAGAACCTTTAGAAAGAGATGGTTTCCTGTGCCTTCTTAAAGGTACATAGACAGTGAAATGGAGAACACATTTAAAGATGCCTAATTGCACTGCCTTTCTTATGCTTAAGTTTTAATCTGTCACAATGTCAAATTATATACTTTTGGCTTTTTCTTTGGCAAAACTTGTCTATGCTAAGCAAATTCATAGTATAAAATATTCAAGAGTACAATTAGCATGTCATATCTCCTGCAGATGATTTAGAAAAAGCATGAATCAGAGCTTAATAGTCAACATAATTTCATAGATAATCATGGCAAAATTATGGTACTGCAACAATTCAAGGGCTGTACAGTGAGGCTAAGAGACAGTGACGATCAACTATTCATCCTTTCCATCTGCCTTACATGCTTTTATTTAAGTCTTTTTGTGTTTGTGTGCATTTTTGTTTTTGCCAATGCTTTTAGTTTTGAGTTTGCCAGCAGTTGGCCTCACATAAGAAAATAGGTTTCATGGTGTAAACAGATTTTCCCATGTGTGCAATGAATTAGCTTCACTGGCTATTCTGTAGCACTTCGGCAAAGAAGACAGGCTGGGGGGGATTTCATTTTCATAAATTTTTGAGGATTGGCCAATGTATCTCTTGAAATCCAAACACACCAATCCTATCAGAAAGAACAACAATAACAAAAGACAAAGCTGCAAGTATTGTAGCAATACAAACACTCGCACATGTTTTGCAAGTTTTCATTTAAATGACCCACTTCAAATTTATGTGCACTGTATTAGCCATTGGTTTATACTCTGTGGGTGCTGAAGAACATCAGAAGGAAACCACTGGCAAGTTCTGCCTTCCAACTTGTCAACTTTTGCTATTCTGGAAATATGCCAGTGGCTACTGGATTTCAGACATGTGGCAAGACGCAGGAATTCAGAGAAAATTCCACCATGGAGTATGGAATAGAAGAGGTTAAATTTTATTGGACAAAACTGATACGGAGTTTACAAGCTCCCCGAGTACAGATCCCACTACTCAGGTTCCCAAAACTCTTCAGTATGTTTATTGCTGTGTTCAGGAAATACTGATTTGTCAGGACTGATTCTGAAATCTTTACAGGTGACTCATTGTTTATCACCTACAGTCACAGATGAGGAAATGAAAGCAAAGAGGAAATGAGTGAATTACTCACAAGCTTGCATCTGCTGAGTGTTGGAAGGTGGCTACAAACTCAGACAATCTGCCTTCAGATCTGGCTGCTTACCACTTGACAACACTTTGATGAATAGCACAAAAATGAAACATACATAAACTTAGGTTAGGAATATGAAAAATACAGTTTTTTTGAGTTGAAATGAAGTTCTACATTGTTCTTCATGTGGCCAAAGCTGGAAAAAGCACAGTTCCTGCCTATCAAATAGAGTGGTGAGAGCAGATTATAGCTAATGTCTTAGCCTGAAATATGGGAAAAGTTTTGAGATTGAAGAGATGAAGAAGTAGAAGGAAACAAGGGAGATACCAGTGCCAGCATAAACCTGAGATATAATTGCTTAAATTCAACTTTTTTCACTCAAACTCTTCTCTCCCAGATGCACCTCAGTTGTCTTTGAATGCGATCAAGAACTTTCAATCCATTTCAAAATAAGGAGACCAAATTATAATATTGGTAAAGATTCTCCATCTCCTCTTGTTACAGTCATTTGCATCCAAGAAAAAGTTTCATCTTCATGGTATATGTCTAAGTTAAATTCCACATGTCAGAAAGAATACTCAGTTATGAAGTTCTGAATTCTTGTCATTCCACGAAAACAAAAGCCATGTGTGTAAACTACAGTGTGTTAGGATGACTGAATTTGGAGGATGCCATGTCTCTTGGTGAACTGGATGTGAAAGAAGTGCATGTTTTAACAAACAGAAGAAGAAAAAAGTAATGTGACTTCTAGCAAAGTTTGAGGTTATGCAAGACATGCTGAACACAGTTCAGCTGATTGAATTGGGAAGTATGGGTGACATATTCTTTGTAGAAGAAAAGACATATAAGACATGGTTTGAGCTGGACTCCCTAAAATAAACAAATTATTTGATAATGTCCAAAAGTTTAGTTTTTCAAGGATTTATCTTTGCTAATCATGAAGCTAAAATATAATCTGTAAGAATGGAGAAAAAAGCTACAAATACCAAAAAATAATTAGAGAAATTGGGACTGGTGCCTTCAAGTACAAGTATGTCTTCACTACTTACCAGTTTTTGTAATGGAACACAAGCAAGGAAACATGTCTCACAAAGCTTTCTAGAGAGTATTAGGAATCAGTGAGTTAGAGTGGCAAGCACACAGGCATATGACGTGAGTTCACATTGTGCCACTTACCAGCTAATGGAATTTTTTGAGGAAGGAATGAGGAAATGTGAAGCACATGCATTAAGATCTTAATATAGTGGTATTGAACATGTGATCTGCAATTACAAAAACTAATGCTTTTCTCATTTCCTGTATCATCTTCCCACATACTGTATTTTTATTTGGATGGCTATTTAGTCTATGTCACTAAAACATATGTTTTACTCAATGTTCTCTTTCTTGGACAAAATTGAAGAAAGAGGCAAATATTTTAAAATTTTGAATTTATCTACACACTTTGGAGAAATAATAGTATTTACAAATGAATGATCACAGGTATATGTCTTTATGATATAATTTGTGGAGACCAATACATTTGTTTAAAATAGACCTAGAAAATTTAATGACAGAAAAACATCTGTTAAGTTGCTTATTTTTAGTTATTTAATTAATAAATGTTAAGAATGCATATTGCAAATTGCTTAGAAGAAGAATTATAATTTAATTTAGAAGATTAGTCCTCCATATGTTAATGATTTCTCAGACAGTTTACATAGTATTGCTATAATTACTAGCTGTTCAAAGTTAATGAAAACTTGATCTTTTGTTACTTGCAGATATGTAATAGCAAAGAATATAAATAATAATTAGTACTCTGTCATTTATTTAACTATATATAATCTCTCATTTCCTCCAAAGAAACAATTTTTGTATAATTACTATTTTGTACAACTTAAAATCATACTTTTTACAACTTAAATCTCAGTTCCATTTTGTTGCATTTGGAAAGGAAAAGATGGTAAAATTGAAGAAATTAAGAAGAATGTTTGTCTTTAGTACAATATAATCTCATTCTTTAGATAAACTCTATGAGTGTTTTAGCATTTTGATAATGGAATTTGATGTAAAGAACCTTAACAGAATAGAAAGTAGCAAAGAAAGAGTCCTAGTGAATCTGCAGTCAGGGGGAAAGTTAAGAAGCAGGTTCCTGCTTTGCATGTTAACTGTGCTCAGTAACGCAGAGCTTAAGTGCAAGAGAACGGATTTAAAGAGCAAACAACATCTTGACATGAACTTGTCTTCAAGTAAGTGTCAAGAAGAAGTTGCTTCTCTGCATAAAAGCTATGAAAACATTCAGGGATTCATTTACCCTTTAGGATGTATTAAAGAATGTCATTTATCTATTTAAAATGTGGTCCATTCAAAATGAGGACTAATTATCTCTCCATGATATACCTACACGGCTTCTAAAGAACACATGGGGATTGACTATGATTAAATGCAATACAATTGCAGTCAGGTTCAAGATTCGGTCTAAGACGATCTGAGAACTGTGACCATCTATACATTATTCATGAGCTTGAGGAAACAGTGAAATAAAATATCCCCTTACAGTGTGTCCAGATACTTGCCATGACATATTCTAAAACCGTCAGCATCTCACATGCTTTTGTTTTTGAAACATAAAAGTTCTAACAAGATAGCGATTCATATATAATGATGATAATATTGAATACTTAACCCCAGGGCTACCAACCAACAAGACGTGGCATTATGAACCTTTCCTGCTAGGCAAGATATAATTAAATTTGCTGTCTTGTAGATAACTAAAATGATCCACATATATTTTCTCTTTACTCTGAAATGGAATTCTTTCCAGACTAATCCACAATGCTACTACCATCATATTTAATTAGGTTATTTTAAGCTAAGTTACAGGAACCTAAAAAAATGAATTTGTATGAGAAATGTATATTCTCCCACCCCTGACAGCTTTTTTTAAAATGTTCAATGTTACTGAAATTCTTTTTAGGACTGGCAGTACTTATTTTTCTATCTTTCTATCTTCTGTCTGTCTATCTATCTATCATCTATCTATCTATCTATCTAT
>LOJH01056222.1:0-11481 GCA_001685095.1 Ellobius talpinus | reverse complement strand
ATCCACCTACCTCCTCCTTCATCCACCTACCTCCTCCTTCATCCACCTACCTCCACCGTCATCCACCTACCTCCTTCATCATCCGCCTACCTCCTCCGTCATTCACCTGATCAGGTTCACTGAATGGAGGAGCTTTGGGGATGTAAGGAGTGTCATTAGGGATCTCTATGGCGGGTACAGAATGGGTCCACCTTTCTACTTAACCTTGTCACTGACAAAACTGATAATTTTCATTTCTATCTGTTGGATACTAGCACCTCATTTCTCCCTTGGCAAAGATTTTGAAAAAGAACAGTGGGGTGTTATTTGCAGTGGTGCCCAATCTCTTGCATGCATAGTGACGCCTGGCTTTCCCGTCAGACAGTATGCTCCGTGAGGACAAGGAGAACTTCAGCATTGTTCACTGCGGGCCACAGCACACAGCATAGAACCTCCCCATCCCCACATGCTGGGCAGTAAAGTTCAGCCATATATTTTAGTTTCCAGAACACATGTGTCTCGTTACTGGATCTAATTTTTACATTGCTAATTCTGGGTGCCCCACCCATCCATACACATCCCGAAAGTCAGAGAGATTAATCGATGGCGATCTGGAGCTGGTGACTTTGGCAGAGGGTAAAGCCAAGTCTTCCTACTATCAATCTGATGCTTTTCTGAGTCTCCATGCTGACATGAGGATTATGCAATTTGGGTGTGTGATTGAGCCATACAGATATTTTAACAAAACATCAATTATGGCCTTTTCAGGATGGTCCATCATTTGTGAACTTGTCAGCTCCTTGACTTCTGGAGTGGCAGAAAATCATGATAATAAAACTGGATAAAATTATTCAAACAACCATTTCAGGGATGAAACTTTACCCAACAATAAACCAACAAAGAACGTTTATTCAAGACAAACAACTGGAGTGGAAAAACCCAGAGTCTGAGGTGTTTCACCTGGGAGCTGCTGTTCCTCCTTAGCTCAGTCAATGCAATCGTGTGTTAGTTACCAGAATGGCTGCCTTGCAAAGCAGCCACTGCCACCAGCAGAGACTTAATCCTAAGGTCTGCACAAAACCATCCAAGGCTCAGATGCATTATTGAGAAGAAACAGAAGTCTTAGCAGCAGATGGCAGGAGAGGAAGAGGAGATGCCAGACCAGAGAGCAAGAGAGCAAGCATAGGGAGAGCTATGTCACCAGCCACTCCTAGAGCCCAGGCAAGCTTCCACATGTGCAAAAGTGTGAGCATGCACAGGAGAGGACTGAGTGTGTCCTTGTTGTCCGTACACACCTAGCTGGATACCGAGCCTTAGATACATCCAAAGAGAAGGAGACATAGGAAGAGCCCACAGACAGTAAAACCAGGAAGACGTGTGAACTGCCCAACATCCGAATGTGCCTGCAACCCACAGACACACTCGTATTTAGTAGCTGGAGAACTCACAGCATCATAGGCCCTGTGAGCCAAGGAGACTCGGGGGAAGCTGGATTACAAGATAAGAACAACAATAAGGTTTAGAGACCTGGGCAGAGATGTTAGTGGTTGGAGGCACAACCGCCAGTTTGAGAAAGATGAGGAAAGACTCGGCAAATAGGATGAATCGAGGAAAATGAGAAAGACTAAAGATAGCGATCAGAGCAGAGACTGCAAGGCATCGTCATTCATTCGCGTCACAGATGATGGCGGGGATTCTAGCAGCGCAGGGAGAAGCGTGGAAGATACAGGAAGATACAGACAGCCTTCATATCCATAGACCCTAAACTGAGGATTCGACCGACTGCAGACAGTTCCTTGACAGAAAATGCTATGGCATTTTCACATAGCTTCTACATACTCTCCCAAACACTTAAAAATATGCAGTTTTAATTTATGGGCCACTTGGGTGTGCATGGCGATGGGGGGGGGTCCCAGGACAGCACACGGGAGTCAGCTTTCTCTTTCCACCATTGGGGGCCTGGGAATCGAACTCAGGTCGACAGGCTTGAAAGCAGGCACCTCTACCCGCTGAGCCACCTCCCCTCCCCTCCCATATCCTTTACATCCTCTCCAGATTACTGTCCATACCAAAACCTCTGAAATGTTGTATAAGCAGTTGGCATGTGAGGGGATAACAATAACAACAAAATTCCATGTGTGCTCGGTACAGGTGCATTTTTCTTTCTGCCTCTTCCCTCTGAGGGTCCTCCACTTTGTCCCTTAGGGTGGGGCTTCTGAATGGCCTGCCTTCGTTGCTCTACTCAATCTCCTCCAGGTGGCCCAGGAGGCAGGCTGAGTCTCCTGTCCCTTTAGAGGCCCACCTCCATCGCCACGCCTTAAACCTTGGATGAGAAGGAAACACAAGACCTTCCTGTTCCTGCAGGCACTGTGTGCAGAGCCAGGACAGCCCACAGCGCTCTCAGATGGCCTCAAAAACGTAGGGAAAGTTCATGTGTTCTCCCTGCATTCCCCTCCCCTGGATTGTGGTCCTAAGCTACTCAGTGCCCCACCTCCAGGAGCACTGGGGGAAGACTTTATATATTCCCATATTCTTCTATGCACTTCTATGACTGGGTCAGATTCTCCTGCCCAAGGGTCTGAGAACACAGGGCACCATTCTCAGTGGGCAGCAGTCCCTGGAAAAGCCATCCCTGGCTTCTTCTGGGGTGGCTTTTCACACTTCTGTCATCATTATTTGATAATGTAATGGCTGAATGGCTCTTGAACCCTAGCTGGCAACATGGGAAATTTTCAGAATAAATAGAAAATAAGCAACTGAGCTCTGTAGCCACCATCATCCTCAGGCCAGTGATCCATGCTCACCTTCCCAGGGCTGGGCTCCCACCTCACCCTGAGGGCAGGAGCACCTTCTTGAATGGCATAGCAGAGCTGAGCTTCTTCTTGCTTATGCTGTAGGGCTGCTGTTGCCAGCTCCTGGCTGAGCAAAGCGATGGGAGAGAGGAGCCAATGCACGACTTCTGGAGGAGCCAGACCTAAAGAACTAACAAGCAAACAAAAGGGCCGGGAGCAAGGCAAGGCAGCCTCCTGGGTTCCCTTGCCTAATTGTGCATAAAAGTGCTCAGCACCTCAGATTCGTTCTTGCTGTTGAGAACACAACTCTAGTAAGAAAGTTTTGGCTAGTAATCAGATTTGCTGCTAGTATTTGCTGGAGTGAGTGTGGTTGGCTGAATAAGACTGAGGGGTATCGTCTGGGGACGGTGGGCTAGACCTGAGTCACACCAAACTGTTGGAAATAGCAGGGCCGGGTACACAGGCCACTCTCTGGTGTAACTCCAAAGTACCAGGAAACTGGCCTCCACACTGTTCTACTGGGAGAAACACGACCTTCAGAAGGTGGGATTGTGAGACCCACACAGGAATGGAGGGGATGTTTGGAGGATTTCTCTCAGGGGGGGCACATTGGGATAATTAGAAAGGTAGTTATACTGGTTAGTGCTTGTCCATTTGATACAAGCTGGAGGCGGGAGGCGGGAACCTCAATCTGAGAAAATGTCCCCATCAGACTGACCTGTGCAAATGTCTGTGGGGCATCTTCTTGCCGAATGATTGATGTCAGAGGACCCAAGCCACCATGGGCAATGCCTCAGACGGCCAAGTGATTCTAGGAGGCATAAGAAAACAGACTGAGAATGCCATGGAGAGCAAGCCAGTAAGTAGGATTCCTTTGTGGCCTCTGCTCTGCTTTCTGCCTTGAGTCCCTGCCCTGACTTTGCTTCATTACAAACTGTAAGCTGCAAGGTTAAACAAACCCTTTCACCCCAAGCTGCTTATCCCATGATGCTCATGGCAGCAATAGAAAGCAAAACATAGGAGAAAGGTCTTTGTCCCAGTTCAAAAGCCCTGTGACAGTCTGGGCAAAAAAGCAGAGGTCCCCACTTACTAAGGCTTTAGGGCCACCTCATCATCCAATCTACTTGAGATCCCCAATATGAGGCCACGCCAACACACTCCCCACACTCCCTGGAGGACTGGGGACAGGTCCTAGGTGGACACTGAGGAAAAGTTGAGAAAGGCCATCCAGTGACATCTCCCTGACCCAGCTAGCACTTCTCTGGGGGATGTGTTTAGGAAGAGTGCAGGGGTAAAACCAAACAAACAAGTCCCTGTTGAGTAAGGCCTGCTGATCCAGGGCATGTTGTGGCAGAGTTCTGGGAGTGTGAAAGCCCTTAGTGGAGAAGAAGGATGGAGAAAAGCGGCCTTGACCACATGGACAAAAGACAGTTGACACAGGGACACTTAAGAATAGAGTCAGACTCTGGGCACACAGTACTCCCAAGCTCTGGTCACGGGTGCTGGAAAGAAGCCCACAGCTCTAAGCTGTGTGTCATCAAAGGCCATTGCTGAAGATGGCCATATATTGGGTGACTCTCATGGCTACCTGATGGGTAGTGCTCAGAGACTGATTCCATAGATGAATGAGCTAAAGTTGGGAGAGAGGAAGGCCTTTTGTGTGGCTATAGCATTGTTTGGGACAGCCCCCCCATCTGCTTAAGTGAAAGCCATCTCGTTTTGCCATCTGCCATCAGGACCGATCCCCACTGCTCAGAAATCCACTCTTCGGAAACACTAGGCTGTTCCTGTTCTGCGGAGTTCACCTTGTCTTCTGTCCAAGCTTGGCTTTGGGGCATGCATCTGATGAGGTATTTCTTAATTTCACATACAGGGTTTGGTGTCTGCAACACTAACTGCAAACTTCCAAGCAGGACTCTGTCCTGGGGAGCTAATCGACCGGTCAACCACAAGGGAATTGACTTGTAGATAATGGCCCCAATGCCACAGACGGGGACAGCATCCTCTCTCTTCTGTAAGTTCCCAACCTGCTCTGGGAATGCTGTGGTCTCGATGCTGGGCTCTAGCTGCCTCTTCTGCCCTCCATAGTGGTAGGCACATTCTTTCATAGCAGAGCCAGGAAGTCTGGCCAGATCCTTAGGGTTTTTCAGAACTGATGGGAGCCTCAGAGGCTCTTGGAGTCCAAGGTGATATCCTTCCCAAGACGCTTGTCTCCCAGAGTCACAGGTCCTGGAATCTCACAGCACCCTTGGGCTGTGAAGAATGCTCCCTTCCTTATACGTCCATCCTTGGGGTGTCTCCCTTTTAATACATTCTTTATTCAGTGAGATAAGATGTGGCCTGGGGAATAAGGGCTTCCAGATCAGGAACCTGCGATTCCAATCTCGATATTCCTTCCACCAGCGTTCCTAACTGTGACTTTGGGCATGTGGTATGACCCTGGGGTGCCTCTAGTCCCCTTTGTAGCTATTCAGGAAGGTCTTTCGAAGATCAAATCCTATAGTTCAGTCACAGAGAGAAGACAGGAGAGGAGCAGGCTCAGCCTGAGGTCCAGCGAGCTAAGTCTTCATCTTCAGTTCTAGACCCATAAAAGAAAGAGATCAGCATACCAGGTTGGACATATTACTTAAAAGTAGAAAGATCGAACAGGGAGATAACTGGCTTTTGTTCATGTCTTCCAGTACTGTGCCACCTCTTTAAACTGTGCCCCTGGGCCATGGTGACCAAATAGTCTTCAAAGTCTGGTGGAAGAGAAAGGTTTGGAAGGGCTGCAAAGTCCAGACAGCATCGTGTGTAAATGTGGGTTTCAGATAACAAACAAACAAACAAAAAATGTTATGGAATTGTCATGATTTTAAAATGCTGAGAAATTACTCTAACTCAAAATCATTTATTATTACCGTGTCTGTGCATATATGATGTGGGGTGCACCTCCCACAGCCTGCGTGTGGAGCTGGTTCTCTCCTTCCACTTCTGTGTCGGTTCCAGGGACATCAAACTCGGGTCATTAGGCTTGAGTGGCAAGTACTTGACCCACTGAGCCATCTCACTTGCCTTAAGAAATCAATTCAAAAAAAAAGACCTGAAACCAGCACAAGGGGCACAATGGTGCAAACACACTAGTTTGTACACTGTGGTGCCTGTGAGATCTGATGTTGGTCCAACTGATGAACCACGACCCTGAGGCCATGCCCGCATTAACGTCCCAAGCCAAATACAACAAATGCCAAAGCCCAGTGGGCCAACATCACACAGATGCAGTGTCTTGCTGCTCTGGAGGTTGAAGTTCAAACACAGCTTTGGCAGGTACAGTCTTCAGGAGCGTCCGTTTCCTCACCGTGGATGTCACTCGTCTTCCAGTCCTGAAGTGTATCACCCCAGCATGGGCTCCTACGTCTCCCCACCCTCCTGGCTAATTTGTCCCACTCCAGAACCTTCACTGAAGAGGACATCATTTGGCCTTCCCAATAGTGGGTCTTGGTAGCTGATGGATCGTGAGAACAGCACGGTGCAGCCGGACAGGCAGGAGTGAGTCGTCAGAGGCTCCATGATGATGGAGGCGAGTGCTTCCTGAGGACACTGATCTCCGTAGCCATCCACACAAGCACGCATCGCTGTCAAAGGTTGGGCAAGATTCAGATTCGAGTGCCAGGTATCTTGTGCATTGCTGACTGGTACTGTGAAGAAACAAAGGGATTTGGATCGAGGCACGTGACCATTCATAGGTCAGTTACATTCTCTGTTTGCCAGCCAGTCAAATAGGTCTAGAGATGCTTTCTCCCAGTTGGAAAGCTCTTTATGGGGGAGGAGGGTATGTAACACTCAATAACTGAATCAATAGTTACAGGAGACCCTGGAGGAAAAGAGCCTAGTTTAAGGTATTTGCTATTCCCCCACCTTCCACCAGATGGCAGCCTTGAAACACAGGGAGGTGGCCCATTTGGCAGCTGCTTCAAGCATCTCAAGTGGGGGAGGCTACTTCACATCTGAGAGGCCTTTCTTGGTCTCCTTCCTTGTGAAGGGTCACCTCGTGAAAAGACTGTCTGGTTCTGGTTCCTGGTCTGGCCAGGAGCATCCACCGCTTTCCGAAGCACAGGGCGTTTGGCCAGGGGGTGTTCTGTAGACTCAGCAGTGGTTTCCCACCACGCTTCTGAAACACCCCAGGACCACGCCAAAGCCAGACGAATGCCAATCCTTGCACACCCAGCACGCTATCATCCTTGCTTCTCTCCAGTCATGCTTCCAGAAAGGAAGTGAGTGCTGGCCCCGACTTCCAGCCCCCCTCCCCCGCCCCAACTCCTGTGTGCATGTTCCAAATGGTATTCTGTTTCCCAGCTGGTATTCTCTGCAGTGTGGAGCAAAAATCACCCTCCTGGGAAGGGCAGGGCCTTCAGTAGCTTCACAGAGCCTCGACTGTCATTCTTGCTCTTGTCTCCCCTCTCCCCTCCCCCTACATTTGACTACAGTCAGGCTGTCCTCTCCCCATCCTCCATCGGACTGACTACCCATCCCCCACCCTCCATGTCTCCATCTCCGTATCCCCTGCTCACACGCGTGACCCAGGCAGAGGGCCTCCTGGGTCCACCTTTGCACCAGCTCTGCTACTGTCCGTCACACAGGCTTCTGCTGTCTTCCAGAGACAAGACACCACTCAGACCTGGAGAGTTGCCAAGAACAGGGTCCTAGCCTCTGGTGGGGGGTGGAGCAGTGGAATGGGAGGAGGTGGGGGATACGGGTGAAGCCCATAGAGGGGGTGGCATGGGCAATGGTTGGGAGTTTAAAAGACCCCTTTCTGCAAGAACGGGAGAATGGGAGGATTCTTACAGCCGTGGGAGCTTTACATGTGGCCTTAAAGGAACAGGGTCCTAGCCTCTGGTGGGGGGTGGAGCAGTGGAATGGAACTCGGTGGCTGCTGAAAGGGGGTACTCAAGTACCAGCCAGAAAGGGCAGGGAGCACCCCAGGACTCCACAGCAGTGACTTTATAACTGACACTTCCTCTGCTGTTCTCCCACCCCCAGGTCTGTCTGAGTGCTCCCCAGGGTCTGCCCCCTTCGAACTTCCAGGCATTCTCTAGACAAATCATTAAGGTCCCCAGGAAACCGAGCCAGGCAGCCAACGTGGGAGGAGAAATAGAGCCAGGGAGTCTGGCTCTTCAGCTGGCAAGGACAGCACCCTTCGCTAGGCTTCAGATTGGACCGGGTGCTCGCTCATCTAAAACACGGGTGGGGCTTATCTTAGGGGAACATTCTTCACAGGTCTGCACACACATACAAAAGGAATCAGACTGTCAGCAGCTGGCTATACACAGCTAGAGAGCCACTTTCCCAGGACAGCAGATGCTGGGAACCTTCCAAGACACCCTTTCCTTCTGGACACCCCTACCTCTCTTACACGAGTTTCAAGACCCCAAATCAGAGAGGAATCCTAGTGTCACTGCCCGGGTCAGACATGAGATGGCCCAATGTAGAGGCACCACATGGTGGCCTGTGATGGGTGTGAGGACAATTGCCCAAAACAGCAAGTAAGAGAATTTTAAAAGACCCCAAAGTTTGCACCCTGCCTGGCTGCAGGCAGGCACCTCTGTGTCCACTTGGTGTCCTCTGCAGAGGTCTCTGGGTCAGTGGGCCTGGAGTCCGATGGTGGTGGAGGCAGACAGGGGCTACAGCTGGGGAGGCAGCTCTGGGTGAGGCGGGACTGTGGAAGCTTCCATGCCAGTCTGTGAGCCGTGTGGGCTCCGGCGTCCATCTGAGTGGTCCTGGTGTGTCCAGATGGTTTTCATTTTTCTGGAGAGCCGTGGAAAATGTGAATCATAAGGTGGCCGCGCTGCCCACAGCTGCAGTGTGGGGGCACGCGGCCTGTGAGTCACAAGCCAGGCTCTCCAGAGCTGTTTTGCACATGTCTGTCTAGGGAACAATTCTTTACTGGCAGTTCAACTTCTTCAGTCCCCTGGTCTCTTATGACATGGTGTCCAGAGGTGGCTGGTATGCTCTCCATGAAATGACAGCTCCGCCGCCCCTCCCCCACTGCACCGTGGCACCCATGAGCTCAGCCATTATGACCAGAGCAAACCAGAGAATAGACTAATTCTTTTGGGCCACTGTGCATCCCTGTAGGAAGGCACCTCTTGACCCATTTCTCAGAGGGAGGGAGCAAAGGTGAGGAGATTCAGTGTTGAAGTCCATTCTCAAAGTCTCTAAGCAGACTCCACTCTCTTAAACACTTCCCATTGTACACTATAGCCTAAGCTCACAAAACCCAGATTTAAAGGGACCCTGGCCTTCATACCGCCCGCATGTTCCTATAGTGCTGGCCGCAGAGAGGTGGGTACAGTACCCCACATTCAGCAGAGGAGCTGAGAGCCCATCAACCCTGGGCAGCACAGTCAAAGGGCCCTACAGTCTACAGCAGGTTTCTCAGAACTGTTGGGACTCAGTGCTCTCCCGAGAGAGGAGACATTGCCACTGCCTTCTGGACCATTGTGATGCCTGCATTTGGCATGGTCCCATGCTGTCATCACTGGTCCCATCAAAACCCTCTGAGATGGGCAGAGTATGGCCACTCTGCAAGTGAGAAAAACAGTTCAAGACAGATAAGGGGTCAATGAATATTGGCAAGAGGCCATTAATAAGACCAAGCCTGTTGACACCCCCTCACAAGACGGCTTGAGGTGACCCTTAGCAAGATCAGACTTGTTCATGTTTCTCACAGAAGGAAGGCAGAGGGGGGCATTGATCCCTCACCTGAGATTCCAGCCATTCACTTCCTCTTGTATCTATGCCCTGGCTATATGTAATTGTGCCTCAGTAGAGCATGGTCTTGGGAGATGCTAGGATCTCAAAGGTCTGGAAGGCTAACTGAAGCAGGGGGGACTCCAACTGGATAGCTAAGGGAAGTCACCATCCATGCTGAGGTAGCACTTGTCAGTGATGTGGCTACTTGGGGGTCACCTATGCTGTAAATAACCCCTGACCTGTCCTCTCGTTTGTAATCCCAATAAACTCAGGTGTACCAGGTTAGGCTCCACTGGAGTCATTCCATGGGTGCCGTGTCTGAGGTGAGTAGATGAGCTTTCACATCTGGTCAGAAGTCCACACGGCACATCCGAGTGGTGACTGTCTGCTGGTGTGGTGCTGAGTGTCCCTTCTGAACTCTGCCTCAGTAGATCGCACTCAGCCCTGGTAGAGGTTTTCCCACTGTGAAATGGAAAGCATTCTGCTAGGCCCCCGGCTTTGCTTTCTGTTTTCCGGCAGAACTGTTACTCGATGTTGTCAGTGTTCCAGGTCAGAACCCACACTCAGTACATTTCATAGTCTCAGAGCGTTTCCAACACCATCCGTGTCCACGAATAGGGATAGAAAACCACCTCTAAAGACCCAGACTTGTAGGAAGCCCAAAGACTGTCAAGATCAGTCATGCTCAGAGCACCCCTCCTTACAAGCTTGGGAGGAGCTTCATGCTCTCAAACATCCCCTGAAGGAGCCCTGTCTGGACTATGCAGTGTTCCCAGAGAGTCACACTCGCTAGGGTGACTGACCTGACCAGCCCTGCATGGAGCTCACGAGGGGAAACAGGCCAGTCCTGAGCTGGCCTCTCAACTTCCTCCCAAGACAGCTTTTGTGTGCCCACCTGAAAAGGCCCCACATACCGCTGGGTGGTACGCTGGGTGGTAGTGGTGAGACTCCCCCAGGTCTTGGAAGCTGCATGTGGCAAACCTGGCAAATGTGGGGAAGACAGGACCCGTTTCTCTGGCGGAGCAAGGCACCACTGTGGGGAAGGGACAGCTGGGCCAAATCTCTAAGAGTTTGTTGTCGAGATGAAAGCAGGAGGGCTGCTTCCCAAAAGTGGTCTGAAGAGATGTTAGATAACAGGACTAGAATTTTCTTGGGATGGCTTTGTTGTATATTTAACAATGCCGTGCTCCGTATTCCCAGGTAGAATTCAATGACTTGCTTAAGAAGGTGACAAAGCCTTGAAAATCCTCAGGGTCCTGGAGGAGAGATGGGAGGAGGGAGTCTATTACATGGACATGGTGGGGGCCAGGGACAATGCTGAATGAAGATAGGGACCCTAAGTGGAAGACATACACTAACAAGTCCCTGGCACAGCCAGAGAACTTCTGAGACTAGAGGAACTCCAGACAGTGGTCAGGCCCTCACAAATCCTCCAAACTATTTCTTAGGGGTCCTCGTCAAAGGTCCCTAAGAATGTGACTGGAAGGGATGAGAGGCCAAGTTCCTGGTCAGATGCTATGATTCCCTACCATGTTCAAGGCCAGTGTGATGGGTAAAAAGGTCAGGAGACTGGGAGACACATCATCGGGGACCAAAGAAACAGAGACAGGGCTGGGAGGAGCTCACTTGAGAGGAGGTCACCAATGATGGTGACAGCCGATGTGGCCATGAGGGGCCTGTGAATTGAGGATACCTGAGCCTTCAGCAGAATGGAAGAACCTGGGGGCCATTTCCCCACATCTTCCAAAGATGATCCTAGCTTGCCTGCTTCCCAAGCTCCTGTGGCTGTGTTTTTCCAAAACATATAGAGCCATGTATAAGCTTTAACCTTGGTAAGTCCATCTCTTAGGGTTTGGATAGAAAAGAACAATTCATGTTTGGGAGGACATTTGTGGTATCATTTACTCTCCTGGAAGATAGGAAACAACTGGGGGCTAGAGAGATGGCTCAGTGGTTAAGAGCATTGCCTGCTCTTCCA
>LOJH01056221.1:0-11742 GCA_001685095.1 Ellobius talpinus | reverse complement strand
CCAGGCAAGGATGAGAGAGGAGAACAGGGAAAGGTTTGGGGAGGATGTGAGACAGCTCATGGAGAAGTTGAGGGAAAGGCAGCTGAGCCATAGTCTGCGGGCAGTTAGCACTGGCCCCCCTCACCATGACCATCATGATGAGTTTTGCTTTATGCCCTGAATCTTGGTTTTCTCTGAAGATAATACGGGGACCCCTGCTTCCAAAACTTAATGTTTGTGATGTACTGTTGTAAAATTTTTGATGTTACTTATTCCTCATGGGTCTCCACTTAATGCCAGCTTCTAATTGAAAGTTTCTAATTGAAACTTGTGTTTTTGATTCAGTCTTAAATTTTTTTCTTGTTAGCAGAATTTATCTAATGCATGGAAAGAATCTCATTATATATTGTGGAGCTAATAAAGCAGATTTAAAAAGCAAAACAAAATACTAAAGTCTAATATCAACAATTTTGATACATTCTTAAGCTTTGTGGTAATTCATCATTTTAGAATAAAGTTTGGTATCTATATTCAATTTTTAAATCTGATATTTAACTGTGGATTGAAATCTAAAAGTCTAATTAAAACTGTCCCTCATGTCTTTGGTAGAGCACACGAGAAGCCATTCCTGCTTACCTTCTTATTGCATTCACACACAACGCTGTCCAGTTCCTCCTGCATCACATGGAGTTTGGCCTTTAGAAATCTGATCTGAGCCTCTGTGGAGTCAAATCATCACATGACTGCTTTTTTTCCCCCAAGTCTAAGACATTATCAACTGGGCGACAGATCATACATTATGAGTAAAATACAGTCACAGTAGACAATTGAACAGAAGACCATGGTAGAAACACCACAAACATTAAACATTTCCCATGTCAGACAACAGAAAAGAACAGCAACAGGTGGTCACACAGACCATGGAGAGTCAGTAAAGACAGAGACAAGGACCAAAACCCTTCTTCCTGAGAACAACACCTAAAAGCTGGGCTTGTATACATTCATAGACTGCACTCACACCCACCACAGTGACCCAGAAGATATCCTACTAGAATTTATAGTGCTCTCAGGCTAGCAATGTCCAAGAATTTGAAAGAAACGAGCAGACCCTCTCTAGAAAAAAATAAAGCTTCAGATCTTACGATCTGTGCTTCCAAACTGACTCCAGATCATTCTATCCCACCTACAACCCAGCCATTGCAAGTAAGCATCTGGAGTACAGGAACATTCTTCCTGGGACAAGACGCCCAGGCAAGCACGCTGAGGAGGGAAGATATGGAGACAGTGGCCGCAGGAAGGAGCAGTGTTCATGGTAAAGTCTACAGCTGGTCCTGAATTTCTGCATCTCTGCCCTGTAACAGGGCAGCGGGTGACCGTCTCCAGGAACAAGCATCTGCCCAGCATGTCCTGGAAGGTAGCTGAAGAGTGACAACCAACTTCCTGATTCACTTACTGTCCTTCCCTCTAACGGTCCCAGAGGGTTGATTAGGTCAATAAATGCTACAAAGGCATAAATGAATTGCTTTCCTCTGTGAGTGACTAGGGGGTAGCTCAATCATCATTACACACAACCTGTTAGGATTCTTCAGAGAATCAGAATTTCAGAGATAAACTTTATGATCATCTGTAGGGAACACTCAGAACTAAAAAAAAAAAAAGAAAATAAGATGGAGGCACTCCTGCTAATCGTGACAATCAGAACATGCTGACGGCAGAAGCAAGAACCTGCGTGTAAGCAGCAAAACCCTGGGAACAGGTGGTTCACAGCTATCAGAAGCAGGGGCTAAATGTCTGCAAGGAGGAGACAAGTCACAGAAGGACCAGGCAGCTCAACAGAGGCTGGTCTCCAATGTACCTCAATGCACATAAACTACAGTGCTAGCAAAAAGGGACTCTTTCAGCGACGTTGGTGACCGCTGACTGTCTGGCACCCTGTCTGAATGGCTAACCACAACTGAAGCATGCCTTTCTGGTCTCTGGTCTCTACTGAGCTCAAGTAACAGCTTTGAAGGATCATCTGCCTCAGAGCTAGCACCCACTCCCTGCTGTTCTTCCTCCACCAGTGGATGCAGTCAAGGTGGTTTGCTGTGCACTGGGCTATAAGACCTGCCTGCAACCTATTTCATGCTACTACTGCCACTGTTTGAGTGAATCCCATCTCCAGACACTAGCAGCATCACTTAGAGCTAGGTAGTTAAGATTCATTTGCTGTGAGTTTTCTGCCCCTCCCCACTTTTAATGTGTGAACAATAAACTGTGTATGTGAAAAGTATACACTGTCAGCCTCTTGTGATGCATACATTGTGTTCCAAGACATCATTTAACCAACTCTGATTCTCGAATGGAGAAACTGCTGTCACAGAGGAGTTAGGTAGCCATACTGGAGTCACAGCTGACTATACTGCACACCCAAATTCATTATACAGCCAAATGACAGCTCACAGTAACTATGCTCACACATTCCAATTGTTCTGGTTTTTTGTTCCAACAGCACAGGTGGCTCCTCATAATTTCAGTAATTTTAGAGACATTGCTGCTAATGAATACAATTCTTTTAGATGATTAAAACAGTTTTTTTTCTAGTTACATGCAGAGTGTAAGTTAACCAGGAAAAATTATATTCATAAAAACTCATTTCATTACTTATCTGTTGCTTTATCAATTCATTTACCCTTTTCAATGTATTGATTTAATATACAATAAACAGAATATAATAAAAATAAATAAAAGGAACTCAGAAACTTTATTCAGTGATAAACTGTGGGACATTTTAATTTCAGTTGAAATAAACTCAAAACAATACTATAGTCATGACTTTTTATAATATAAAATATCAAACAGAGATGAAAGTAGAGGCAAAAGCCGGGCAGTGGTGGCGCATGCCTTTAATTCCAGTGCTCAGGAGGTAGAGACAGGTAGATCTCTGAGTTTGAGGCCAGCCTGATCTACCGAGCAAGTTCCAGGACAGGCTCCAAAGCTACAGAGATACTCTGTCTCAAAAACCAAGAAAAAAAGAAAAGAAAAGAAAAAAGAAAATAAGAAAAAGAAAGTAGAGGCAAGTTCAGTGAACTCAAACCACTACCCTTGGTCAACAAGTATTTGGCCAATTTAAATTTACCTAGAATCTTCCTTCCATTCACTACATCTCTCTAGATTATTATTATCTAGACACAAATCCATATTCATAATAAAAATTTAAAGAAATAGTTCTCCAAAATCTCTGAGTATCTGTAATGCTAAAAGAAAACCTACCTGTCCCAGTGTCCTTACTGACACTGTCAGTAAGGAGAATGTCGTCATCGGCGTGCCCTGGCGAGCTGTCCTCTTCTAGTTGCCCTTCAATTCTGCTAATTGTCTTGGCAAGGGAGAAGTCTGAGAAATCATCTGGGATGGCCACATCATTGGCAGTCTGCACACTGGGATATTTCAGCTTAACACTAAGAAGCAAAACATGCACAAACACATGAGCAGAAATGGGATGGTGGGGGAGGGGATGGAGCTTTGCCCAAAAACAAAGCAGATAAACCTGCTGTAAAACTTAACTTAAGATGAAATCTACAATGGAACGTTTAAGGACTTTGCTCTAGAGTCTTAGTAGCCGTCAGTCTTTACGAGGGGAAGTCCAGGTCTACCAGTCAGATCCGGCCTACAGTTTTCATTTTGCACGCTGCTGGAGAACTGCCCAAGGTAAAGTCCTGACACTAAAAACTGGGAAGAAGTTTATCTCTTAAGAAAGAATTACCAGGTCCTCAATGCCATCAAACTCAACATTTATTTTCCATGTAGGGAAACAAGAATCAAAGTTGACCAAAATACCGGGTTTAACTTTTTAACATTAAAACTGGGGAAGAATTAGGGAATAAAACTCACTTCCAAAGGCACATTGGCCTGAATCAGGGCAAACACATTGAATGTCACCAAGACTGTGATTCTTAAAGCTCAGCTTACTTTTAACACGAAGGCAAATGCTCCTGAATTCTTGTAATAACCACCTTTTATTTAAATAGTGACTGTGAAGCCTGACAAGGGAATTCTGTAGTGATACATGCAATTTAGCCAATGATCTCTTCAGGCTCTTTTTGTTAATTTTATCTTCTATCCCTTCAATTCTATTTTTCCCCTTTTAAGCAATGAAAATACACAATAGTTAGGAAAGATTCCCCCATTATTATAATATAATTACCAGCTTGGGTAGGTCATAGACATAAAGATTAAATAACTTACTGGTTATTACAACCAAAGTCTTTTCCTTTTATTAAAAAAAAATTCACTGGGTAGTGGTACATGTATTTAATTCCAGCACTCGGGAGGCAGAGGCAGGTGGATCCCAGCGAGTTTGAGGCCAGCCTGGCCTATAAAGTGAGTTCCAGGACAGTCAGGACTGTTATGCAGAGAAACCCTGTCTCAAAAAACAAAACAAAACAAAAAATCATAAGCCCGAGCAGAATGTAAATAATAATTATGACATAACCTAATTTATATCTTATCAAACAACGCCCATCTCACAAACACAATAATGTATGGCATTCTGTCGAGCAGTCAAAAGCTAGAAAACAATTTGATCTATTTACAAGAACCTAACCCAGGCCCCAAGGGCTAGAAAGATAGCTTAATATTTAAGAGCACTTGTTCTTGCAGAGGACCTAAGTTTGGTTCCCAGCACCTACATGGCAGCTCACAACCACCTGTAACTCCGTGACTCCAGTTCTGAGGACTCTGACACCCTTTTTGGTCTGGAAGGGCACTTGCACACAGGTAGCATAGAGTCACACAAACACATATATACATATACATTTAAAAAATATTTAAACAAAATAAAACCCAGATCTCAGTCCCAGTTCCAATAATGTCTCATTAAAAACAACAGTAAAATTTATGGAAAGGTAGTGATTTTGTTTTAGAGAACATAAAATGTTTATTAACTGCTGTAAACAGTTCTGAGTGCAATTGCTTTAAATTACTGAATATGATGGGATACATGCAGTGGCTTTATACTGGAGGTTTTTTTAAAAATCAGGAGAAACAGAAAGTTTATAACTAAGAATGCTGATACTGTGGACTGTAAAAGAAGAAGGAGAGTCAGACCTGCAAACTATACTATACCTTGAATTTGTTTTCCTTTCTTTCTCTGCAGAGTGGAGTCTGGTTTGAACCTTGTTTACAGGACCAGTGTTTTTGGTCTTTGGCTAGAGAAAAAAATTGAAGCTACCAATTAATTAAGAGTTTAATCATTTCTTCTTTTTACAGCATTTTTTCCCTGTGCATTGTTGTTTCTGTGTGAGATCCCCTGGAACTGGAGTTACAGACAGTTGTGAGCTGCCACATAGGTGCTGGGAATTGAACCCAGATCCTCTGGAAGAGCAGCCAGTGCTCTTAGCCACTGAATCTAATCATTTCTAACAACAGAAATTTTGCTTGGTTTTTGTTTTTTGTTTTTTATGTGTATGAGTATTTTGCCTATATGTTTGTCTGTGCATCACATGTGTGCCTGGTACCCTGGAGGCTAGAGAAGGGCATCAGATACAGACAGTTGTAAGCTCCCATGTGGGTGATGGGACTTACACTTGGGTATTCTGGACAAGCAGCCAGAGCTCTTAACCACTGAGCCATTTCTCCAGCCCCAACAATTTTGTAACATATGAAATTGTTATTTTGCTACAAATAAAAATTAGCATTTTTAAATAATTAATTCAATTACATTTTCAGCAATCCCAGAACTGTGCAGGAAACACCTAAAAATCACCTGGACCAAGGGAATCAGGAATACAGAAAATGAATCCCAAAGACAAATATTTATTCAGCCAGCTAGTGAATGTTTAAATCAGGATTTTTTATTCACAGAATCCAGTTCTCCTCATTAGCCAGCCATGTGCCAAGCAGCCCTTTCCTAGCCTTGAGGTTTGCAGTTCCCTTGACTTAGAAGAGCTTTGTGGATAGAAACTTAGAGATCTCAGGGTGCCCAGTTTGCAAAAGAATGATCTCCATCCTATGCTTTTTGGAAGAGGACCTGTCTTCGTTAGAGTTTCTGTTGCTGTGAAGAGACACCATGACCACTGCACTCTTATAAAGAAAGCATTTAACTGGGGTGGCTTGTTTAGTTTCAGAGTCAGTCCATCATCAGCATGGTGGAGATGGCAGCACACAGGTAGATGTGGTGCTGGAGCTGAGAGTGCTACATCTTATGGGCAACAGGAAGTCAAATGAGAGCTACACTGAGAGAAGCTTGAGTAAGAGACCTCAAAGCCCACCCACACAGCGACACATTTCCTAATAGTGCCACTTCCTTTGGGGTCATTTTCTTTCAGACTACCACAGGACTTATCTCACTTTACGGGATTATGGTTCACAGAGAAGTGAGGAGCCTAATTCTATAGAGTCGTTCCTTCAGAACTTTGTTCACTATCCTCCAAATATTCAGTGGTTTTACAAGGCAGAAGTTATTCAAGATCTTTTATAAGCAATGCTGAATGAGCATATCACATCTGAGTTTTACATTCTATCTATTGAGTCTTACTCTTTCCCTAATTTTTTTTTTAAAAAAACAAGAAACAATCCTAGAGGGCAGGCAGATGGTTAATAAGGTAAAAGTGCTTGCTGCCAAGTATGGTGAGTTCAATTCCCAGAGTCTATATGGTGGATGGGAGAACTGACCCCCACAAGTTGTCCTCTGACTTCCACATGCATGCTGTGGCACAAATAAATGTTTTTTATGAATTAAAGTCCCAATTTCTATAAAATGTAATTGCATTTACAGAAAGTTTGATTTCATACCTTGGTTTCTGAACATGGATGAGCCATCCCTTCATATGACAACAGATCTCTACAAACCAAAAGTAAGCACTACATTAAAATAGATGATATTAAGCTGAGACACCATGAAAGTCAATAGTAATTATATTCTAAAGAGGAAATATTGTTCTAATTTCAATTAGTCATACATTAACTTGATACTTATATTAATTATAAAGTTGATTTCCACATAAGTTGTATCTAGACATATGTATATATTTAATAAGTTCATATGCACGAAGAATTACATTTCACTTCAATTCTAGTTCCTAGACATTAATTTATTTTGAATGAAGGCCATTAAAAAGTGCTTAGGTTTAAATATTTCACTACAGAGAAGGTAATGCAGTATTTTTTTAGGAAAATGTAGTACAAATTTTTATTAGTATAAATCATACTGACGATTGATGATGACTGGCTACACAGAGAGCTATCAAATTCTTTATTGATTCTTTGGAAATTTCACATCATGCACCCAATCCTGTTCACTTCCCTGTCTCTCCACATCTGCCCCTCACCCCTGCAGCATCCCACCACCAAAAGACACCCCCAAAATTAATTAAAAATAAAACAAAACCCACCTCACTCCTCCATCTTTCTTACCTCTTCAACACCTCTTTATCCCTCCTAGAGGCACTGGGAACTGCAATGTGTCACACAGAAGACCCTTCTGTCCAATCAGCCCTTCCCGCAAGTGTTCATTGCAATGAGTCATTGGTCTGGTTCAAAGCCTCTGGCACACCATCATCACTAGACCCTCATGAAACTCCTCTCAGATATCCTGCTGTTGCCTTGAGTCATGGAGCTCCTGTAGCTATCATCATATAGGACCTCATGCACTCCAGCAGGTCATGGGTAGGTTAGATGTTAGGTGAGCCAACCCAAGATGTTGGCCTGGGTGAACCATCCATTTCTTAAAGGAATCAGAGCTGGTAAGATGGCTCAGAAGGTAAATGCACAAAACCTGACTATCTGAGTTTGAGCCATAGGACCCACATGGTAGGAGACTAATTCCAACAGGTTGTCCTCTAACCTCCATATATGCATGGTGACACGCATGAGCATGCACACACACATACACACACACTAATAACAAAACAAATAACCCCTGCATCACTTTTACTTGTAAGCATGTTCAACACCACCATTCTAATGTACTTGAACACTTGGTCAGGATCTGTCTTCGTAACAGTGTTACTCATGAAAGTAGGGTCCAACCTGCCTTTCCCATTGCGCAATGCTATGAATCTGACATAGCAATTCACATATAAATTTTTAAAGTGACAAAAGTAAATAGACTTTGAATGAGTGAATGGATAAATCTAAATCCATTTTATTTCCGGAACCTTTTATCTTAGGTTTACAGAGTATGTCTGTAGTTTAAAACGAGGCGTATCTGTAGGTGTATGCATACACTGGCTCATCAACAGGCTGGATCTACTCACACCCACTCTCTCTACAACAGCAGAATTGAGTGGTTGTGACAGAAACTAAGCCCACAAATCCTAAAACATTTGCTATCTGTCCCTTCCCATAGAAAGTTCCTGCCCCTGATTCACTGTCTAAAGCATCTGTATTAATATCATGGACTATACTGTGTTATTGTCTATTGCTACTACAGGGAAAATGCCAACATATTTCCTAGGAATGACTGGTCACTGTAGTGGACACACAAAACAATATGACTTTCTGTCAGATGTCACCTTCTTGACTGGCCATCTGCAGGTTTTTTGCTATTTAACTTAAGGTATATTTATATCCTATCTACTAGAAAAATCTCTGTGAAAGAAAAGTAGCTTTGAAAATATCTTAAATTTATGGAAAATAACCTTTTCACACATGATATAAAAATGTTTCCAAGACTGAACATAAGAATCTTGAACTGTCCTTATTTCAAGCTAAAGCCTGCCATTTCATTAGCCCTTAGCATGTTTCCTGAACTTTTCATTTCCTTCCACCCACCACCCACCTCTCCCACACACATGTATACAGCTAAAAATATTTACCAGGGGCTGGAGAGAAGGTTCAGCAGCTTAGAGTACTACACTAGAGTTCATTTCTTAGCACCCAAGTTGAACAGTTCATAGCACCCTGCAACCCTAGTTCTAGGGGACCTGATGACTCTGGCCTCCACAGGCAGTGACATGCATAGATACCCACACCTACACACATAATCAAAAATAATACACATCAAAATAAAGAACTTTTAAAAAACATCTGCCAGCTGTCTATCACCATGAGGTGTGCATGCCACTTCTCCTGGTGCACTCCCACACAAGACACACTGCAGCACAATGTTCTGACTCATGTTAAACTTCATGAACAGTTTGTCTGAAGCATGACTGAGATGATCTGGGCAATAAACCTTGCTTTCAGCACACTAGAGGATTTGGATGTTATACTAAAGGAAACTAAGTTCTAGTTTCCTTACTGTCTTTCTGACAAAGTAACCACAGATACTGAAGACCTATCATAGAATACACTGCCTGAGTCTTAATAAGATTACTACTGTTCCAACCAGAAATGGATGGTCTCTTTATAGACTTATATCTCATCTTTAATAGTCCCAACAAATCAAATGCCATGTTTCATATGATAAAAGCCACCTGTTGAAACAGCTGCATTAAGAAAATATTCCAGAAGCCGGGTGGTAGTGGCACAGACCTTTAATCCCAGCAGTTGGGAGGCAGAGGCAGGTGGATCTCTATGTTCAAGGCCAGCTTGGTCTACAGAGTGAGTTCTAGGACAGTCAGGGCTACACAGAGAAACGCTGTCTTGAAAAAGAAAAAGAAAATATTCCAGGTTTGACAAGATAGCTTACAAGATAAAGGCACATGCTGTTAAGCCTGATGCCTGGAGTTCAATCCCTGGGGCTCACATAGTGGAAGGAGAACAGCAAATGCCACAGATTGTCATCTGACTTCCACACTGTATGCATGTGTGCACACAGACATGTGGGCACACAGAGACACAAACAAAAAATAGTAAGTGTTAAAAAAATATCCACTTGAACCAGGCAAACAGAGGTCTCATCACCACTTTGGACATGAGAAAAACTCAGTAAAAGAAAATCAGCAGGTTCATTTTTACACTTGTAAAATCAGTCTTCTGCTTGCTTCATCAGGAACTAAGGATTAGCTGCCAGTACAGCATCTCAATTCTTTCATTTACTGGATAAAAGCCAGGCCCAATTTTATCTGTAATCCAACCTTTGGAATTTGGTATATTTTTTTAAAATCAAAAATCAGATAGAATCACATATGATGTAGATAAGTGATTTACCATTATATGAACATATGCACATGGCAAATAATGATACAAAATATACTTTTATTGATTTACTAGAAAGAAAAACTCAAAGTAACAGGCAGTGACAGTCCTCTAACAGCCCATGTCTTTAAGCTTCTTTTGAGAACTCACAGTTGTTTTGAGAGTTACACAGTGTAATTCTAGCCACACAGTTTTTGTGCTGTGTGATTCTCTCTTCCTTGGTTCCAGTGAGTACCGCACACTACTGCATCCAGAGTTTTCTTCACTGTAGAAAGCATGTTCTTCACTATACAGAGGATCCCAGTCACAATAGCTGTGTTGCAGTATATCTTGCATGGGAGTGTACCAACAGTTAGTAATGTATACCTCACATTGATGGGCAGCTGGCTGATGTTTTCGAAAAGATCTTGATTTTGATATTTATTATTTTTAATTGTATATTGTGGGGGTGGGTATGGGGGTATGAATGTTACTGCCCCTGAAGGCTAGAGGTGTTACATTTCTTGGAGCTGGAGTTGCAGGTGTTGTGAGACAAGCCACGTGGGGGCTGAGAGCGGAACCAGGGTCCTCTGCGAGAGCAGTTAGTGCTCTTAACAGAAAAGTGTTAGCTGCTTGAGAGAAGAGTGCCTGGCACCCTCCAGATATTGAAGAACAAGCTTCACAAAGAACTGTAGACTTGGTTGTGGAGTGTGGTGCTCATTGGAAACAAGAAGAGAATCCCCCTGAACAGAAACTGTGGGTATGATGTGGGATTTCCCTCTGTATGCTATGTTGTTGACCTGTTGATAGGGCAGAACTTAGGTAGGTGGGGAAAACTAAACAGAATGCTGGGAGAAAGGAGGCAGAGTCACAGAGAAGCCAGGTGGCCTCCACCAGAGGGAGATATGCTCACCCTACTGGAGTCAGAGAGAAGCCATGGAGCCTCTGCCAGAGACAGACATGCTGAAACTTTGCTGGTAAACCACTGCTACGTGACAATACACAGATTAATGGAGATGGGTTAAACTAATATGTTTGAGTTAGCCAATAAGAAGCTAGAGTTAATGAGCCAACAGTGATTTAACTAATACAGTTTCTGTGTGATTATTTCGGGGCTAAGCAGCTGGGACGAACAAGCGGCCTCCACCAACAAATTGGCACACCAGCGTGGTGGATTTAGGTAGACTAAATCCACGTAAAACCTGAGAGGGCTTAGAAAGGAATTCTAGACACTAAAAACAAAGTTCAGCTACATTTATTTTCCTGAATGGGCTTTGCTTGCTGGTGGCACACTGCAGTTCCTTTAAGAGAGGTTTTCCTGATTCGGCAGTAGTAAGAAAAAAGCAGCAGTTTTGAAATGCTGGCTCCCTGTGCCATGCTGCTGGCACAAACTCTGACTCTTTCTAGAGATCTGGCTATAGAGCACTTGAATGGGGTTTGTGGGCCCGGGTGCTTGTATGCCCACTTGGGAAAGTAGCTGAGACCATGCCGGTAGCTCAGCATCCCCCTCCCCCACCTGGGCAGGTGGCGGGATCAGGACTGCTAGGAGTGCACAGGCAGGAAAGCATGGCAGATTCCTGCCATCACACACAGAGATGTTTCCAGGCCATGGAATGTTCTGCATGGCAGATTTAGCTCTTACTCGAATAAAAAGGGTTTGTTGCTGCATGCTCATTCTCAGAGTTAAAGTGCTGAGCACAGCTCCTACCTGGCAGTCCCAGAGCT
>LOJH01056220.1:0-10056 GCA_001685095.1 Ellobius talpinus | reverse complement strand
AGAAAGAAAGAAAGAAAGAAAGAAAGAAAGAAAGAAAGAAAGAAAGAAAATTATATCAGCCATAGTGAGTATACACAGAAAACATGTATCTGCTAACAGTTCTCTAGCTAATTTTTATGTTTTTTCCCCCCAGGAGACCTTAAGTGACAAGCACTGGAAATAGAATTTATCTATTTTGGATGTGTGGTAGTGGTTGTAGATATGAAGAGCTTGGTAGCATTTTAGCCCATTCAAAAATTCTTGGTCTAAAATTCCAGGAGTCAGAATAGAGGATAATCAACTCCAGGGTCAGCAATTGATGTTTACTGGGGAAACTGGCATGCATCGACCAGCATTTTCCTGATGGTTTATTCTTGATGAATTGCATCATGTGTTAAATGATGTTTGAGTACTCATGGATGACTGAGCTAAATTTATTTTTATGCTTGGAAGCTTTCTATTTGACTGTATAACCAAGTAGCATAATTGCTACACTATATTAAAAATAACCAACTTTGAATAGTGTTTCACATGCAAGCTTGTCATCTGAGTATTTCTGGAAATAAATCTGAATAGCCATATGTATGGAAATTAAGAAGGTAATAGCTATACATTTGAGAATAAATAATTCAATCTCTATGATTTCAAAGGCCACAATGTCTATTACAGTATTCAGAGTATACTTTGAGTGTCTTGGCCTTCGGTTATATGTGAATCCTAAAGTTTTAATTGCAGGCTTTTTTAATATCATGAGAATTAAAACCCTTCTATTTTGTAAGCACAAATACAAGGATTTCCTTTTTCAAATCTTATCTGCCCTCTGAGCTACAAAAGATCTACTGCAGTACCAAATGGTATTGATTGCTTTAGATCATAACATAGCATAGTTACCTACCCCTGTCTCTACTTGTCAAATAAAGGGCACTTATCAGGAGTATTAAATAACAGTAATTAGGTGTTACTTTTATGATGCAGAATAGTTTCACTCTGATAGCTTTTAAGTTAGATGTGAAATAATTGATTTAATTATGGTATTTTCATGCATTATTGTTATGCCTCCCTCCATAACACGCGACTTATAACCTCTTCCCCTCCCTCAATACTCCTCCTACTGATCCACCTCATTCCCTCCGCGACCCCGATACCTTATCATTCACATCACAGGCAGTCAGTCCACTACTCTAACTTCTATTGTCCCTCCATTCGATCTCTTTTCCTCCTCTCATTATCTCACTTATATCCCCTGCCGCATATATCTTTATGATCTGGCTTATTTCATCTAATGCTTTCCATTTCATCTATTTCCCCTCAAACTACATTATTCATTTTTCTCTGAGACTAAATGAAACTCCACTGGATGCATGCACCATACTTTCCTTGTGCCTTCTTCTTTCTCAGGACATGTAGTCAGATTTCATTTCCTAGGTAATACGAATAGTTCAGCGAAAACCACAGATGTGCAAGTGTCTCTGGGAGGACCTAGAGGCCTTTGGATGTATGAAAAGGCATATCTTGATCTTTAGATTTTGGAGAAACCTCCAAGCTGATTTCCACACTGCTTTATGTTGTCACCAGCAGTGAACAAGGATTCATCCCCACATCATCCCTAACCTTGTCAATTATTTTTATTGCTATTTTTCCTCTATATTTGTCTTCTCAAAGAAATATATTTAAAATATTTTTGAAATATTCAACTATCAGAGGACTTTGGCCTTAGAGGTGTTCATTGTAAACCTTTTAAATAGGGCTAGTGGGTTGTCACAGTAGATAAAGACACTTGCCAAGTCTTACAGCCTGAGTTTGTTCCCCAGAAACTACATGGAACCAACTTGCTGAAGTTGTTCTCTAACTTTCATATGTGTACCATGGTATGTATGCACATTTGTGCACAACACACGCACACACACACACACACTACACAAATACCTGTAAGATTACTAATCCTTCAGATACCAAATTATACATTTATTAAAACATTTTTCTTTTTTAAATTTTTGTCTTTATTTTTATTGCATGAATGTTTTGCTTTCATGTTTGTCTGTTTGCCATGTGTGTGTACCTGGTCCCAGTGGAGGTCAGAAGAGAACATCAAATCCTCTGGAACAGAAATAATAGGCAGCTGTGAGTCACTGTGGGTGCTAGGAATTGAACCTAGGTCCTCTACAAGATCAACCAGTGCTCATAACTGCACAGACATCCCTCCAGCTTCAGATATATTTTATAAGAAGATAGTCAGAAAAATTATTCAGTATATTTAAACAATACATTAAACATGTATACTGAACATTAAATGCAGCTAAACAAATATAAGTTAGAGTTCTGTGTTTGAATATTAAATTTATTAAATGACTGTTAACTTATCACTTAATCAATGTTGCATATCAAGAACGTGCCATGTCTTTACTTGGGAAGTTACAGAATTTAACATTCTCCATGACAGTGTTGTGTGCTCTAAAGCAAGAAGGATTTTTTTTTAGTAACTTATAAGGTAGAATATCTAAATGGAATAAATTCAAAATAATTTGATGGTTTTTAATTTTATTTTAGCAAAGTTCTAAAGTGTACTTTTTCAGTATTAAAAAAATGTATGGCAGTAACCACCACCAATTTTCTTATTATGGACTAACAATAAGGTCATTTTGAAAGAAGCCAGTGGAAACTGTTCAGTGGGGATGCCATTTACTACGTTCTGACACCTGAAAGCTGAGACAACTAAACATTAAAAATTACACAAAGGTGTGGTAAAGGTCAATTTCCAGGACAAATGTTTCTCTGGAAAGGTTTCTTGTATTTAAAGTACACTTCAAAATGCCAAGTGATTTAGTGGTGGGTGATGGAACACTTGAAATAATTAGGATTGTTAGACTCTTGGACATTAAAGAAAGCCAAAAGGCAAGGAAGATTGAACAGATCACCTAAATTGCAGACTGATGTCAACTAGACAAAGGTCCAGTTATCAAGCTGTAGGGAAAATCACCAGAAATTTCTTTAGCTACTTCTACAGAGATAGTGACTCAGCATAAAATAAGAGGGTTCAGGGTAACAGATGGACACAGATTCTATTCTATGAAGCACTTAATGATTTGTCTCTCAGCATTTTAAACATTAAAACACAACAAAAATGTAACTTTAATGTGCTCTATCTGGAAAACTCAAGGGACAAAATATTTAGTCTTTTCCAAATTGGAATTTTTTTTCATTCGTTCATGAAGACTGAGGAAGACCAAAGAATATGAAACCTCTTCTATTCACATTATCAAGAGCTTTAGACCCATTGTTTAGTTCCTTATATCCCAATGCAATTTATATAGTATTTCTGGGTTATGACAAATGAGGCCTTTTAGAAACTGTAAAGATAACAATGAAGTTGTTTCATCTTAAGTTTTTTATTTATTTACAGCAAAATAAAATAAGAGCAGACTTGTATACTAGGAATGATGACAACTGCCTGCTATCTCAGCATTTTGGAAGGCTGGATCAGGAGGATCATAAATTTAGGGCCAACCCAGATTACACAGCAAGTAAGAATTTATATATTGAGATACTATCACAAACAAAACAAAGCAAAAATTCCCATAGAAGTAAGAATAGGTAAAAACTGTGTTGGAGGCCTACTGGGGCAGTTGACATGTACAAACAATTCTCAGTGTGGCTTTCAATTTTGCCAGAACCTTTAACAAAAACTAATTCCACAATTATTTGTGCTATGTTCATGGAGTGTCAGAGTACCATGACAGAGCTGAAAGTCAGTGTTTTCAGAATTCTGCTACAATCAAAGAATAACTATGCTAGATGAAGGGCAAAAAGAATTGGTCCCCTGGGGCATGAACAGCCTTTCCACATCCCCAGTAATGGGACAGGATTATTGTCATCCTCTTCTTCAAGTAGCTTTTCAATATGGCACCACTGTGACCTTTCTGTATTCAAAGCAGAACAAGACTGATTTGATTTCACAGCAGGATGGCTTTCAAATCTTGTGACTTGTTTAGAAAGAAGAAAACACATCTTACAAAAAGTACCCTACAGTCTCAGTATGGCTGCTTGATGGTGTACACTTAAGTAACCCTTTGGTTCCCGTTCAGAGGGTCCTCTTCCTGAATGTCAGAGCCCTACTTCACAT
The DNA here is from genome assembly GCA_001685095.1 of Ellobius talpinus. Taxonomy (NCBI): domain Eukaryota; kingdom Metazoa; phylum Chordata; class Mammalia; order Rodentia; family Cricetidae; genus Ellobius; species Ellobius talpinus. The sequence goes on along the minus strand of LOJH01056220.1, from coordinate 5,957 downwards.
CCTTTGTTAAGATAGTGGGATTTTGTTGTCCACTTACTCAGACTTGAGAAATGATCAGAGTGTATAAATATTATGGTCTCTGCCCAAGAAGAAACTAATTTTTGCTGTTCAGTAATCTAATAATGCAGGGTCATAATTTCACAGGAAGGGAATGGTTTATTGTTTCCATCTTGTATAAATCAGTGAAATTATTCTTTAAGGGCTGTGGAGCAAGTTAGTGGCAATAAAATGTAATTTCATGGTGACAATCATTAGCAACTTTAGGTGCTGGATTACAACATCACAAATATTTGTAAAGCCACAACACCTCAGCAATGTGGTGGACCTGTGAAAACCCAAAGGAAGAAAGTCATTAGTGTTGTTTGTGAATGTGACTCATATGCAGTACAAATTCTTGTAATAGTTGCTACAATTGCAGCACAGAAGAAGAAGAAACTAGTGGTAAAGGAGAAGTTACAAATATGATGTGTATTCACATTCTTGCTCTCATTTGATGCCAAGGTGTTTGTTTAATGCAACAGGAACAATGAAGAACAGTACCAGGTCTGAATCAGACAGCTCACAAAAATATATTCTTAAACTTGCAAATCATTGTCTTTGGCAAGCAATAAATAAGGAAAAAAAGAATAACTCATATCAAAGCCATATAGTCCCTTTTCCTTGATAATGTTGACATTGATGGGTTCTTTATATCTGTGACAAGTGGATTTCCCAATGGCCCCGTAAACAGCTTGAACTACCCTGGAGTAGGCTACTTTGAACACTCTCTCCCAAGAGGAATGAAAGACAGGAGGCCTGAGCTGTGTGTATTGCACTTCTCCTCCACTCACCGGTCTGAATTATTTTCCAATACAGAGACTGTAATAGCAAATATGGGTCAGGTAGGTGACATCACTAAGAACCAGGAGCAGAGAAGAATGTTCTTCATGACTACTAAGTCTACAGATTATTTTCTTGCTTGATGAACAAATCAGTGTTACCCATTATACCAACAATAACCCAATTCTGGTGCAAACTCCCTCCAAGTGTGAAACCAACAGACTGTAGGAGTCTGGATCAGCTTTGCACTGTGTATCTCTTTAATGTAATTTTGACTATTGGGAACATATCTTTGACCCTACTAATTGATAGTATACATTTTATCCCCAGTAGATAAATCTGGTACTTTTCTCTGAAGATTAATAACTATTCCACAAGACGAATTATTTTTATAAAGGCTTATTGTCACAAAAACGTAGGCCAACAGGAAAGCAGGATTCACTTCTGATTTTCCAGTAGATCTTAAATACTGGTATATTTCCATCCACCATTCCACTCCACATATTTCAACTTATTTATGATGTTAGTAAGAAAAGACAAAATTTTATCTTGATAATAAGCAAGAATTGCTTAATGGCAATTTTTGAGGAGTAAATGAGTGAGAAGTACATAAAAATGTTTGTATGAAGAATCTCGGGTTATGGACAAATGGAAAGAAAAATGACCTATAGGTAATATGACATCGATTCATATCAATTTTATTGATTTGTATTTTAAAATATAGAGTCATTTTGCAGAAGAGGATGTGTGAAGAAATTAAGAGGTTGTAGACAAAAAGAAGAGCTTTGCATTGCTAGCTCATGAGTAAGACAGAGCATCAAGAATCCTGAACTCAGAGCAGCTGCTGATGCCTCCTCCGGGAAAGCATGGGGTCTGTCAAGAGTCAGGCATGAAAGAAAGAGGGGTTCAGGATTCCCGTTCCCCACTGATGAACTACCTGCTAGTGACAAATACAGGAAGAGGGGGGGTCGTTGTCTTTAGTTGTATGCACACTGTTGACTTCAGTGGGCTCTAATGGATAGTACTAACCCACTATCACACGGACGTCTGTGGCTAAACTAAAGGAGTCACAAAACAAACCAAAGTCATGAATATGTGAAAGGAAATAGTAGTGCTGGGGTGGAGCAATTAATAGAAATAGGAAAGAGGTGTGCATGAAATTGCTGACAAAATAAATCAATAAAAAATAATTTTGTCATTAAAGTGTTAAAAGGTTTTACATTTATGAGACTTTAATATGTTCTGTTCCTTTCTGAAATGTGGCAATCTGATCATTTTCCAAACCTTGTTTTGTTTGTGTGTCTTGTATAACTCAAGATGTAGTAAGTAATAGGTCATGCATATCAAATTTAATTTATTTTTGGCTTCCTTAATTAAAATAGGGAGAAAATGAATTCTTGAAAATTGCTTATGAATATATCTTATATAAATAATATATTCATGAAAGGGATGACTACATTATGAGTGATAAAGTACATTCAAATTTTAAACCAAAAGCTGATCCTTATTAGTGACAGTATGTTTGAAGTATATTAGATTTAAAAATAGCAAACTTTTCTATGGTTAAATTTATAATGAGCACAATTCTCACAAAAAGATACATAAAAATTCATAGTAAAAGACGTTTCCCGACCCCCTTTGTTGTGGTTGTTTCTGTTGATGAGACAGTCTCATTTAGGCCAATCTTGAGTTCATCATGACACCAAGGATGACCTTGAATTTTTGAAGTTTGATATTCCTATTTTCACTTCCTGAGTACTGAGTTTAAAATATGCAAAGCCCACCAGATTTATTGGTCTTTAGATCAAACTTGAATGCTAGGAAAGATTACACCCACTGAGAGCTACACTACCAGTCGTTCTTCCTCCTCCTGTTCCATTGTCACTGCAGGCCAATGAAGGGCTTCTTTCATATGGTCATATGTTCTTATTTCATTCTTTATTGTAATGAAGCTATTGGTGGTTAATTCATAGGTCAATTTATTCCTATGGATTAGTTAAGAGATCTCAAAATACTAATTTGAAAACTCCTTTCTTTTCTCTTTTGAGGAAGAAATTGGCCCATTAACACATGAAATGTCCCTTTGCATAAACTGTTTAAGGAAAATACCCAGCCTTTAAAAAATATACTTACTGATGTTCAGCACACCTGAAACTATACTATAAGTAAAAATATGCTAATGTATATAATTACTGATGGTATATTATATTACTATGATGTAAAATTCCTGTATTATAATACTTTACTGCAAATAAATGACCTATACTGTATTTAAGATAAACAATTTATTCAAAATTTGAACAGATTTTGTATAGACCATACAAATAAGGAAGTAATGAAACTGGAACAAAGGATGGGAAACATGCATGACAGAGTAATTCCATAGTTTTTGATATTGGACTTTGAAATATGCATATATCATTAAGTACAAAGTCAGGTGATACTTTCAAGAAGCTGGGGATGCTTCAGAATATTGGGAAACTCCTTGAACACTGTGGTGTTTAATACTGGTTGTCAGAGCACTGTGATGTTTAATATCGCTTGTCATCTTGATAGTGTCTGATAAGATCAAGGCATAAATCAGAGATTGCAGTGCTAACTTTCTCCTTGATTTATCCTTGTCAGTCAGTCTGCGACCCTTACCCATGGATGGAGCTGCCTACAACAGGGTGGATCTTTACAGACATTTCCAGATGTTTGTCTTCTATGATAGCTTTGATCTTTGTGAGACAGCATGTATTTAAGTATGTATGTATGAACGTATTGTATATATTTCTTAAGGACATGCCAAATATTTCACATTTGTGTTAAAATGGTTATCATACTATTTTTATCTTTATTTCAAGAAGTATAAATGACAGTAAAGGTTAATACTTTTAAGCAGATGAAGAAATATAAGAACACAATTATTTCAGTTACAGAATGAGATGATAGAACACTCACTACATTGTTGAAAGCAGTTGGAACCTGAATTCTTGGAAATGAATATTTCCCCAAATCGTTTAGTTTCTCATTGACCCAGTGGTTTCAAGCTTACCTTTTCTTTTAGCAAAATGAATGTTCTCAAAGGCCTATTGTTCATTGGTCAACAGCAACAAAATTGTTCAATTCCTGATTTTATTATGAGAACAGAACGTCCTTACCCTGTCACAAGCATACTTTGGTATTGTAAAAAAGGAAGAAAAGGAGCTGCATTATATTGTGACCAGCATAATTTTGGAAATTTTATTCTTCTGTTATAATATTCATTTTCTCTAGAATATAAAAAAGGGGCTTTCAATTATACAAGTACATGATTGGAACTAATTTAGAATAATTAAGTCAGTGCCTAGGGAATGGACAGTGGAATCCCCTTTGTATAATTTTCATTTGGAATGGATTCTCCACACTACAGAGACCTAAAAAGTTAAGCTCAGTGGTAATTTTATCCTATTAAACAATAATCAACAGTCACTTTGTTTGTGAAACTCAAGTAATTGCTAGTTTTTCTTGCTTGGTTTTAACATCTTTTATTTTTCTTCTTCTGAGACTCAACAAGTGTATAGGGAGATGGGAGTTATTTCTGATGACAGTAAAGAAACTTAGTAACTATCCAGGAATGTTAGTAAAAGATTTCCTGCTTCACTCTACTATATACATAAAGGCCAATTTTATATTTAATGAATGATAATTTTAGATGGAAAAATAAAACTGCCACAGAAGTGTTTAGATAATGGTGCAGCTTACAACAAATTTCCAGTCCTTCCTGCCTTCTCAGATCCCCCAACAAAACCCAAGTCTATAAGAAGACATCTCATTACATAGCTACTCCATCATCTGCTTAAATTCCGGCCTTTGCCCTTGTTCTAAACTTCTTCTGCCTATATCTTTTATTAACTGACTTATATCCTCCCTGTCATCTTCAGCAGATACCTTCTCTGATGTGCTTTCATGGAACCACAGTTACAATGAGTCTCAGTGGCTCGATGCAGTTCCCCATATATAGTCTCTTTTGAAGCTTTTATTATGCCATATTCCATACCTAATCTGCCATCTTCATTAGTTCATGTATTACTGAAGATAAAGGGAATACATCTTCTCATCACACATGTAGTTCTAAGACAATCCATGTTTCCCTTTCTTCTGTCCATAGACCTCAAGTTAAGTCCTAACAAGCAAAACTTTTGCCTAGTCTATGTGACTGATTCATGATTTACTAAAATCACTCCATTATAAAAGTCTTCTAAATATCAAATGATAACATGCTTATCATTGATGTCACTTCTGTATCTGAAAATGAGTTCACATAAATATATACACAAGAAAATATATTAAAAGCCAAAGGCTAGACAGATAAAATTAATTTGTGAATCTCACTTTATCATTTTGCATAGTGAAATTATTAATTTAAAATGAAACCTTAACATGAAATTCTTTAAAAATATTACCTTTGCTCTTACATTTTAAATATGTTAAGAGAGGCTGTCTCCAACATTTAAAGATCTAGTATTACAGTGTCATGTACTCAATGTATAGGGACTAATTGAATACTGCTACATTCCAGGGCATAATTCTTGTCAAAAATATGTTCACAGGTGATCCTTGACTTAGTTATTTTGACAGATGGAAGTGTCAAGTTCTGCATAAATGAATGTTGTTTCTCCTATGGATGGAGGAATTTAGCAAGTAGATCAGGTATAAAGAAATGAAAATAGTGAAGGGGAGGAATGTGCCATGTCTCAAAAGTAAGTGTTATGAAGAGTCTTCATTGATGAACTGTGCAAGGTGACTGGTTTAATATAGAGAGACAAATCTTTTATGGTTTTCTACAGTCTCTGGAGGGAGATGGCTCTGCCTTGAAATTAAGTCTGAACTTCTAAAGAAAATACCTTTGTGTTGTATAAAGAGACCAAACTTTTGTTACAGAGGCTATGAAAAACTTATACACCACTCAACTATTTTTAATATTATTACTATGGTCACAATTTACAGTTTTTATTTCTGCTCCTTGCTTTTAATGTAGTTTCTCTTAATTTTTGTGATCCTTTTGGGGGGAAAACATCATGTAAAATTAATGGAACCTAGATTGAAGTTAGCAGTATCCAATTTTGAAGTACTTTATTTGCATTTTCCAAGCAATAAATAACTATTTTACTCAA
>LOJH01056218.1:0-11283 GCA_001685095.1 Ellobius talpinus | reverse complement strand
TGTGTGTGTGTGTGTGTGTGTGTGTGTGTGTGTGTGTGTGTGTGTGTGTACTTGTATTTGTTGGGTCCAAATGACCCTACTTCAAGGTTCAGATTAAGGGTGACTCTGCACATGTTAGACTAAGGATTTCAGGAAAACACATCATTTAAATTTAACTAGTTAAATCAGAACTAATACACACAGAAAATCTCACACCCTGGCATTTGCATTCATGATGTCAATTCAAACCGCTGAAGGCTCCCTCCAGGGCTGCATCCTAGGCATTCCTTCAGTAAGGGAAATCTGAATGTGGCAGAGTCAGGCTCTGAAGTGAAATGCGGTACTAGGAAGGCCATTAGCCTTAATCTTCTCCCCTCACTTCAGTGCCTGAGGAGCAAAAGGGAACATTAAGCCTTGGCTTTAATTCCTTCTTGAAAGTCCTAATGTCTGATCTAAATGTCAGCTGACTCTTGCTGACCTTTGATATGTCCATAAGCAGGAGCACATAAAAGCAAGCTGTGTGGGCTGGAGAGGTGGCTCAGTGGTTAAAAGCATTGCCTGCTCTTCCAAAGGTCCTGAGTTCAATACCCAGCAACCACATGGTNATGAGGTCTGGCGCCCTCTTCTGGCCTTCAGGCATACACACAGACAAAATATTGGATACATAATAAATAAATAAATAAGTAAGTAAGTAAATAAATAAATATTACAAATAAAGCAAGCTGTGTCACAATGTCAGTCACCCTTGCCTTCCCTGGTTAGTAGAGACTGACAGTGACAGATCTGGACTAGAAACGAATAAGATCAGACCTGGGGCAGGGGAATCCTCGCCAGGAGTCAAGTGAAGGTGAAGGTCCATGGAAATGATCAGTACAAAGTGCACCTGGAATACAGAGCCAAGAACAGGCTTGAGTTCTGCTGGGGAGAAAAAATAAAATAAAATAGAAAATATTATTTGTGTCTTGGGGCATTTGTTACAAGGAGGCCACTTGTTGGCTCCCGGCTGCTCATCTCTGAAATAATCACACAGAAACTGTATTAATTAAATCACTGCTTGGCCCATTAGCTCTAGCTTTTTATTGGTTAACTCTTACATATAAATTTAACCAATCTCCATTAATCTGTGTATCACCACGTGACAGTGGTTTACCAGGTAAAGTTCATCCAGCTCCAGTGGGCTACATGGCTTCTCTCTCCTCTTCCTCCTTTCTCCCAGCATTCTATTTAGTTTTCCCTGCCTACCTCTATTCCCTGCGAAGGCCCAAGACAGTTTCTTTATTAACCAATGGTATCCACAGCATACACAGGGAAATCCCATATCAGGCATTTGTAATTTATTAGGCTGCATTGTATAAAGTGTGAACAGTACCCATGAAATATGATCAAACACCCAGCAGGTCATCTGGTTCTGCCTAACATAAAGGGGCACAAATGAAGCCCTCTAGCAAGGAAGGGACAGAAAAAGTTACCATAAAAAAAAAGTACAGCCACAGCCCTGCCCCAGTCTGGTGGCACGGGTAATTAAACTGATGTATAGGCAGTCACCATTTGCACCAATCCTTCCAGAGCCAACAGAAGGGCCTCGGCATATGCACTAAGTTTCCGACTGTTCTATCGGTGTGGTTGCAAATGCACATGCCCAAATTCTTGCACATCCCAGTGCTCAGCAAACCAAACCAAAGAACACAGACCAACAGTCATTCTTCACTTCCTGTATTGTTCTTGTGGTTTTTCCCCCTTTGCCTTTCCACATTATCCCTTTAAAAAAAAATCAAAAACAAAACAAGAAGATAAGTTTGGGGTACCACTGTGAGAGAGACAGAGATGGTTGGGGTACCACTGTGGGAGAGACAGAGATGGTTGGGGTACCACTGTGAGAGAGACAGAGATGGTTGGGGTACCACTGTGAGACAGAGAGAGATGGGTAGCAAGGTGATAACTGTCTCCAGGGCTGAGAAGCAGGCTCAGGTTTGCTTTGTTTTCATCTATAACTGATGCAGAAATTTGGTGGGTGGAGGAGAGAAACTGAGGATAAGCCAAGTCCACAGAGCGAACAGAGTGTGTCCAGTCATAGACTGTCATCTTTCTGTTGGTTCTGATTCAGCCAAATGTCTGAGTGACAAAGATATGCACCAGTGACAACCACTAGCCAAGCCACAGACTCCACGGCAGCCTCTGACAGTGGACAAGGGTATTATTTTGTGGGATATAGACAAAACGGTGAGTAATTCCCTGTTGGCTGGCCCTGAATGCTCCATTTACTAGAGGCTGAGATGAAAAGGCACTGTTGTTACTGCAAGGCAAGAGTCAGCATCGAGATACTCCTGAAAGGGCCTTAAAGGCAGTCACGTGACCAGAGGAAGCTCAGTCAGTAGACTCTAGTCTCACTTCCACATTGGAGGTAACTGTGGGATGGAAATAAACGACTTACTTCAAGCCCAAGGTCTGTAAGTGGCATGAGATAGTCTGACAAAAGCCAATTCCTCAATTATTTCTGGTTTCTCGATGCCAATTTCCAAAGGTCAGAGCTTCCGACATCCATGCTAATTTCCTAAGCCCCTCCTCTTTCATCCGGGCACAGCTTCACTTGGAGAAATGGAATTGCAGCTCTTAAAAAGACTGACATTCACGAAATTAAAAGAATAATTTCTTACTTCACAGATGATATTGCTTTATATTAAACTTAGTTTTAAAGCTTGATGTTTCTTAAAACATCAAAATGTTCCAGCCAAGATATTTCAAAATGGCAAAGAAATAGCAAAGTTAAATTATAAGACCACTTAACATGTCTACTCAGTAGAATGACATTCCTCTCCTTTTAAGTATTTTTCTCCTGATATTTTTTCTCCTTTATATCAATCCTTCACAAAAACATCCATACTTACAATGCTGCAGGCAGAGAGAGAGGGAGAGAGAAAACACTCAGGAGGGGTGAGGTTCTCACCACCTCAATGTGTCAGGGCTTACTGTCTTTTTTAGCTTTGTAAAATCCCTTCTCAGTCTTCTCCCATGACTTCAGTTGCGCAATCACTCAGAGAAACATGACACTCAGGAAGAGAGGGCTCCCTCAAAAACAAGCCTGCAGTGCTGGCTTGGATGCTGTCTTCCTCAAAGCAAGTAGGGCCAACACATTCAACAAGAATGCATGATTGGCACCCACTTCCCATAATGCATCACCTCTCAGGTTCTCATCCATGAGGTCAATCATCAATGAGCAGCATAAGCACACAGGATCCATTCAAACGATGAGCTTCAGAAACAGAGCCGTGACCTTTTAGAATATGGACAGGCAGATCAGGGTACAGCCTGAACCCAGACCTCAGGAGACCTACATCATATGCATGCATTCCTAAGAAGAGCCCCAAAGGTTTTCAAGGACTACATGATATGCAGTCTCTTGCATATATGGCATTATTTGGCTGGTTCCCAAACAGAATTTAATCTCTGTTCTCCAAATAGGTGGGACCATCGGTCATTATTTGACAAAAAATGTAGCAGAAAACATTTCCTCTATAGGGATTGAGAAATGCAGAGCGATAGAAGTCAGAATAAATTACACTGCCGAAAATTGGAGAAAAACAAGGCTCTTTGGCAAACCTCAGTGTGACTTCATCCTTCCCTTTACTTCCTTTAATTTCACACTAAGCATTCTTTTGTGACATCAGCCCACTTCTAAAAATACTTCAAATCCCAAACAAACAGAAGCCTTTTGAAATAGAAATCAAGATCTTTCCAGCTCTTATGATGGTAATTTCAAAGAAAGAAGATGGACAAATTCTATAGTCTATAATACAAGTTACAGAATCCACTTTGTAAGCCCCTATAGGTCACCAAACCTGTGCTGGGTTCTTCTAGGCCTGGTTCATCACACAAGATCTTACATGTCCTTGAAGACACATTGGAAAGGTCAGGTTTAGGGTATTATTCAAGTTAATCTTTAATCAAAAGATTTTAAAATGTTCCTCTTCTAGCTACCAAGTATGCAACACACAGGTAGAATGTCCCCACGTCCCCTCTCAAACTTCCTACACTGAAGCCTTAAGCTCCATTAGGAACATGCTAGGAGATGAGGCTTTGAGGTCAGCCCTTAAAACTGCCCTTGTAAGAAGCTTGGTGTGCGCTCTTTCCTCTTCTCTCCTCCCTCCCTCCTCTTGCTCTCTCTCTCTCCTCACTCCTTTTTTGTCTCCTTTCTCCTCCCCTTCTTTCTTCTCCTCCCCACTTCTTGCTTTCTCTTGCCTCTCATTCCTTTTTCACCCACCCATCCCCAAAAAGGCTGTGTGCAAACCAGAACTGAACCAGTCAGCACCTTGGCCTTGACATCTGATTCTATACTTGGTTATGTAAAGATCAACCTAAGACATACAGTAACTCCCAAAGTGAATATCAAAACCATTGGCCAAGCTACAGAGTGGCTGTACCAAAAGCATATGAATTCCTTTGAAGGTGGTCACTCCCATGTAATCTCCAAGGAAATGGCTTGGTTCACCTCACCCCAAAGGAATGAGGCAGTTTATTAATGGCTACAAGAGAATATGAACCAGTTATCTGTGCTAATGAAATGTATACACAACAGGAGAAAACATCTAAGCTAGGCCCACATCTCTACCAAGTGCACCCTGGGCTGGAAAAAGGCAGCAAGAGGTTTCTCCATTGCTGGCAATATTAGAACTTTAAACAAAGATATTTACTCCCTCAGACTCTTGGGGTGAAAGAGTGTGTCTATATAAACAGATCATAGGGATTGTGGAAGATAATGGAAATAAAAATTGGGGGTGTTAAAACGCATTATTTTAGGGAGTGAAATAAAAACAAACCAAAAGCACGCAAAATAGATGATGAAGCTAGTTTGGATTGAGAAAGTGAACAGAAAACAGCAGACAGAAAATGGACAAATACACCAACCGAAACACTAAATACCAACACAGGACTTCCTTTGAAGCATTTGCTCTGAAATGGGTGGTGCTGCCCCCTAGGGGCAGTCTTCCTAAGTAGACGCGTTAATGCGAGTCTATTTGTGTTTACCAGGTGGGATCCCGAATGCCGCAGGCAAACACTCAGCAGATCATGTCCTCCACAATAAAGACTTAGCCCCACAGCACAACTTTTAGTTGCCTTCTACTCATTTCATTGCAAATCTGGTTCATGATCAACTGAGTCTATAACTTCAATTGTCTTTGCCAACACACAGAGGACTTTTAGCTCAGGCTTAATGTGTTTGGAGTTTTTCAGGAACTCAATCATTCTATAAACTGAAGTATGTTTGGAGAAGAGATTTTGCTTTTGTTTCCACAGGAAATGAGAGGCTGTGAATTCATTCTCGGTTAAGAAAAATAAGGTTTGATCGAGGAAGACACCCGAAAAATCTCCAATGGGAAAGGATGGTCCAGATGATCCAACATTTCAGAGCACCTCTGTTGCAAATTCTTCTGAGTTCTGCATCCAGAACAGCTTCAAGGCTGCTAGCTGAGATGATCTAGACTCACAGAATACTCCAGTCAGGACTGGAGCCTAAATTTTTTTTGGGTCCCCATAAGATTACCAGCACCCCCAATCAGCAGGAAGTAGCCTAGAAAACTACACCCACATTCTCAAAAAATGGATTATAGATGTTTGCCTTTGTTTAGCATGTTGGATACAAGTTATAGATAATGGTCAGGGGGGAAAAGCTAAACAAAGGAGATTAGATTCAGGGTTCTTGTTTTGAAAAGACAAAGGGGGAAGGGTTGTAGAATAATGCTTTTGTACCCTGTAAAAATTCGTCATTCATATTGGTTTAATAAACTGGCTGATTGGTCAGTAGACAGGCAGGAATTACATAGGAAGAGCAACCAGACTAGAATTCTGAGAAGAGGAAAGGCACAGGCAGATCATCAGTCAGACACAGAGGAAGCAAGGATAAGAACGCCTCACTGAGAAAAGGTACCAAGCCACACAGCTAAACATAGATAAGAATTATGGGTTTATTTAAGGTATAACAGCTAGTTAATAATAAGCCTGAGCTAATGAGTCAGTTTATAATTAATATAAACCTCTGTGTTTCTTTGGGACTGAACGGCTGCAGGACTGGGCGGGACAGAAACTTCCATCCACAAAGCACCCTTGTGTAGCAGTGATGATGAACGAGGATTCTGAAACCACCATTTCGACTGTCATCCCAGCTCTACCACTGCCAGCTGCACACTCTTAGATAATGCCCTCAGGTAAAAAACAGAAGTGACCATGGCACTCAGCTCACAGATGATATTTGGAACAGTGCCAGGGACAGAGTTAGCTCTGTATGATGATGTCATAGACATGTTATATAGAACTTTATCTGCAATCCTCCACATTTTAAGAAATTCAATTTATGTCATCATTTGGGTACCCAGTATTAAATGACAGATGTAGCAGGCCTATATTGGTTTTCATTTATAGCTACCATGATCATGATTTTTTTGTTCATGTCTGTGCACCATGTACATACAGTGCCCAAGAAGGGCAGAAGGACATTAGGTTCCCTGAGACTGTAGTTACAGATGGGTGTGAGACACCAAGTGGGTGCTAGGAATGGGACCCAGGTCCTCTAAGGGAGCAGCCAGTACTCTTAAACGCTGAGCCATCTCTCCAGGTCCCATGATCATGCCTTTATACTATGTTTGTATGTATACCATGTGCTATTTGATTATAACAATATAGTCATGCTAGAGCCTTTACATATTGAAATTTCATTTGCATCTTATTTACATAAATATTCAGCTCTGACATCATATCAAGTGTACCTGCCAAATGCTTTTACGTGAGCATCTTTTTATCATCCATGATTTTCATTTGGTGATTGCCATGATCAATCAAACAAGGAGGTTTGGTGATTGCCATGATCAAACAAGGAGGACACCGAGAAAACCACCTCTGAATCAACACGAGCGAAGCTCACAGGAATGGAGACTGAAGCAGCATGCACAGCGCCAGCACACGTCTGCACCAGGACCTCTGCAAATGTAAAATGGCTTCAGTTTAGTGTTTTTATGGGACTCCTGAGTGTGCAATGGAGTGAGGCTCTGATTCTTGTACCTTCCCTTGGGCTCTTTTCTGGCAGAAGCCATGCCTGACTTCACACCTCCAACCTGCAGCTCAGAACCCTGCTGGAGCTGGACTCTGGCACTTTTCTTTCTGTTGGTTTGTCTTGTCCAACTTTGATGTGATAGTTTTATTATGAATGAATGAATGGTTAAATAGTTAAATGAGTGAATGAAAAATCTAGCCACTGACACTTAAACAAGAGGGGAAATCGGTTTTCTCCAATAGTGATACCAGGTATAGCCACCACTCCAGGACAGGCCTCATATTCAGAAGCAGGTGACCAACATAGAGAACTCCACAGGTTGTGTGTGTGTGTGGTGTGTGTGTGTGCTGTGTCTGTGGTGTCCATGTGTGCTCTGCCTGTATATATATGTCCACATCTGGGCATCCGTATTTGTGCTTTTACTTGGTTACAGTCTGGTGGGGGTTTTGTTTTGTTTTGTCTTTTTGAGTGTGGTTTTAGTTTGCTTTCTTGGTTTGGGAGCTTTTATTTTTGTATTGGGTTTTTGTTTTTTGAGAAAACAAAGTTGGGTGGGTAGGGAGAGGGGGAAGATCTGGAAGAACTTAGAGGAGGAGAATATGAACCAATATATTTAAACTTAAAAATTTTAAAAATATGGTTTAAAACAAAAAACATTTCTTAATAAAGGGGATGGTGTTGGGTTGGGTGTGACAGAACTGAAATGTCACCAGCTTAAGCTGCTATGTCATCCTTCATTTCCTACATTAAACCAGTCCCACCATTGAAAGGGGGGAACTGTTGAGCCCAGGAGGGTTCATTCATCCTAAAGAATTTTTTATTGTATGTGTGCGTGTGTGCATCCACATGTATGCACATGGAGATCAGAGGCTGACATTGGGTGTCTTTCTTGATTGCCCTCCATCTTACATGCTGAGAAGTGATCTCTCACTGAACCCAGAACTCGCAGACTCCAGCTAGTCTAACTTGCCAGTCTGCTCCTAGACGCCTTTTTCTGGACTGCCTGAGAGGTCTGGAAGGACAGGCAGTTGGCACAGCTACAGGGATCTGAGTTGGGGCTGGGGATTCAAACCCTGAGGCTTACCTTGTACAGCAAGTTCTTTACTCACCCTAACCCTCCCCAGCCCCATTTGGAGGAACTATCATCAGCTGCTTACATATTTCAAAAGTAAAGGTTTATGAAGTATTTTAGCAGCAATAGAGTTCTCAAACATAATTCAGATTAAAAAAATAAAAAAACAAAGGAAAAAAACAACTTGTGGAGACTGCAGAGGAAGTCAGAAGTCTCCCAGGACAATCTACAGCACTTCCAGGAAGAGCCTGGAAGGGTACCATCTGCTGCAGTAATTCTAGTTGAGCATTGCAGAGGATTAAGTCCGAGTTCTGAGAATCCATTCTTGGGAAGGTCATTCCACTTAGGAGACATTTTCTACACATTAAGCAGCTGGGACTATAATATGAAGGACCCTCTCCTAGACCAGGGAGCGAAAGCAAGGATTGTGTCTGGGCACAGAGCCAACTTAGGCCAACAGGAAACTGGCAGGGGCCAGTTCTTCTCACAGGAAGCTCCTTCCTTGCCTCAGGAGGCCCTTTCCCTTTACTCTGCCCACATGCTGCGGCTTAAGTGCCAAGATGAATCACCCACACAATCCTTACATCCCTGTTTGTGGCATCGTCTGAGACCCCCGCCCCCAATATACCAGCTTCTCAAAGCTTACCCAGACACAGAAAAATGTCAGCGTGAATCGGATCATACTAAAAGCAGAGGATGCTGGGTCTCTTTACTCCGCCAGAGGCATTTAAGATGGTGGAGGGGCTCACTAACGCCAGTGATCCTCTTGGGAACTGCATTTCAGGCAGGTCAGTGGGCAATGCCAATGGTGTAGGAGAGTATGAAGAGGTCCCACGACAGCTCTGCCCAAGAATACCTTGGGGAATTCCTTTTCCCTGGTTCCATTTACAGTTATTTCTTTAACTCCACTACCACAAATTCATACAATCCCAAAAATGCTTGGGAGGATTTATTTCGGTTTTTAATATTAGTGCCCATGCTGGCAATGGCCAGCATGGTCACATGTAAATCTGAAAACAATCTGAATGTTCTTTTTCTTGGGTTTCACGTATGACACAAAACAAATACTTCAATTACATGGGACTGAGAGTAAGAAAAATATACAACTCTATTTAAAACACTTAAATTAACAATATAGGACTTTTCCATGCTAGCAAAATATTGTACATTCGGTTTAAACAAGAGTTAATATCCAGACACACATTTTTAAACACCTGATGCTAGTTGAAAAATCAGTGACCATGAGGCTTTCCGAGATATGTCTAATTAGCAAAATGTGTACAACTGGGAAGGACTATTGGCTTTTCTCCAGCAGACAGACATCACACGGGTCAATAACGTAAATTGACCCCATGTCTCCTAACTCTAAATCTGGCTGCTTCATTTCCTGAACTTTGGCTCTCAGCAAATCTTATAGCTTCTCTCCCTCACGGAACAATACATATATAGCAACTGCAACAGCCCTCATAAAAACACACACTTCTTGGAGTGCAGCACACCCCAAAGTGTGCACAAGAGTCTACACTGGCTCACCTAAATGGAGGTTATAGAAACGGGGGCTAAGGATGTGTAACAGCTGACCTGCAGGTAAAGCCCTGCTACAAAGAGCCTCACACCCCTACCACACCACTCTGCGGTGGATATGGCCACACTTATAAACAGGGTCTACAGCTTTAAAAATCAGCAAAAGTTTTCTCCTTCAGCTTTATCAGATACAGAAGTTGGACCACAAACCAACACATCTATGTGACAAAAGGCATCGGCCTTAGTCCCCACTGCCCAAGAAAACAAGAATGTACAATGCTGCCGATCCCCGACATTAAGTTGTCTGGCCAACACGCAATTTACAGAGTATGTCTCCATGTTCCCACAACGGGGAGGCAAAAATAAGCAGGCTGTGCCATGTCTGTCCTTCCTTCTGCCTCCACAAACAGCACTTAAGATGCTCTGGATGCCCTCCGAAGACTTGAAAATTCCAGGAGCGGCAATATACAACCTTAAAAAAATAAAATAAAATGGAACGAAGTAAGGTCGCTGTGGAGCACTGCGGACGGAGTCCGAAGGAGCTGTCCACTGAGGAAGAAGGCACTTGCTAGCAGGAGACAGGCAGGAGGCTGGTGGAGCAGCCTCAGTGAGTCAACAGCTTGAGGCGAGTCAGCCAGCTAACCAGCAGTGAAGGTTCCCCAGAAGATGCCTTGGCAGAGGAGGCTGATTTCTTCTTGGGCCCTTCCTCCTGGAAGGGCATGGTGGCACTGCTGTGTAGATCAGAGTTGAGATAGCACCTGCTCCCTCGGATGTAGTCCGCACCTCTCACCAGGTGCCGCTCAGTGGTGGGTCTGGAAAACCGGTACACAGGAGAGGTACTTTCTTCGATGATGGGTGTGATCCGCTCATTACTGAAGTACCGGCAGAGGGCATCTTCTCCTGTTTTCGGACAAAGCCCACAAGCCAATGAGAACAAGAACCCCAAGATCTATCACCACTCAGTAAGTAAACACACACCCAGCTCTTTCCTGCAAGGCCCTGTGAATGGCTTGCCCTACCCCAGGAGTGTTTGCAAAGAGAACCACAAGAGGATTGCCATCAGCCTTCTAAATCATAAATGTTGACACTTCTCCACCTCCCCATCACCAACTCATATATGGACTGTGTGCTCCTCAGTGGCTAGCACTGTGTTGGGAGGCTGTGGAGCCTTTGGGAGATAGGACCTTCACAGTGGGTGGTCCTTTGGAGGCAGCACCTACTCTTGGTTCCTGATGCTACTGACCCTGTCTACCATCTTATACTCCCACTGCCACAGCCAGAGTCTCTCTGCAATGCCTTCCCAGCTATGATGCGTTATGGAATATTATGTTAACTAGGCAAAGGTGTGTTACATTTGTTCCGCTGCCTTTGTTCATGATGTAAAGATGTGTTAGTTACATTTGTTTGTGCTGCATTAGTTTAAGTAAAGATGTGTTGCATTTGTTTCACCTTGCCCGTCTAAGGCACCTGATTGATCTACTAAAGCTGTCAATAGACAGGAAGGGATAGGTGGGGTTGAGAGAGAATAAGTAGGAGGGAAAACCTAGGCTCAAGAGGAGGAAGAAGAAAAGGAGGGAGAAAGAGAGGAACATGCATGAGGCTAGAAGCCAGGCAGCTGCCAGCCAGACAAGAGAAGCAAGAATGTAAGATATACAGAAAGAGGGAGGGA
>LOJH01056215.1:0-11743 GCA_001685095.1 Ellobius talpinus | reverse complement strand
GGGGAGAATCTTGGACTTCCCACAGGGCAGGGAACCCTGACTGCTCTTTGGAATGGAGGAGGGAGAGGGGGAGTGGGGGGAGGGAGAGGGAAATGGGTGGAGGGGAGGAGGTGGAAATTTTTAATAAAGAAATTAAAAAAAGAAAGAGCTATTCATCTTTTAAAAGCACATGGTTTCTTAACTTTGACATCCTTTGTTATTAAAAATATTAATACATACTTTCTTATTCCAAATGGGTAGGAATGGGGAATAAAAATAATCAGTCTTAAGTAAACATCAAATCCAGCAGTGTAAATCTAAATTATATAGTTCAGTGTTCTCTTCTACATCATTCATGAACTTCTGCAACCAAGGGGCCTAAATAGTATCACCACTCCACCTACTTAATGCATAACATACAACTTGTTGTGTAAACTTAGTCTAGTTCCATTCCACACCTAGAACTGACTTTGACAGACACCCCATGGCCTTGGCATCTCTAATGCTCCATATTTCGATTTCTAGGATGGCACCTTCACCAATGACCTCTCCTGACATCCTTCAGACATTTCAACTTTGCCATATTTTACAGAGCTCAACCACTCTCTATCATGTGCTTAATTTTGTAGATTTAACTCCTTCAAAAGTTGTCTGATATGGAAAGCTTTCACACATTGCTATTTGGCAACCAGCTTGAGATGCAGGCTTGACTGCCTGTGGACCTCCAGCTTCATCGCAAGGACATCAGGAAATACTTGCCAGCAGTTTCCACCTCAATGATGATGATCTTTTACTAATTACAGCTGATTCATATGCCCCACTGGACCCAACTACAGATTCTTTATAAAAAATGTCCAATGAATGGCCTTGAGAGAGTCTCGCTCCCTGCTGAAACTTAACAACCCATATCACCATTGTCTACATTTCTCTCAGCATTCTTCTCTTCCAAACTCCCACTGGAACATCACATTAAGCTCTGTAAACTCAACAGTTTTTTGTGTGTATGTGTGTGTGTGTTTGTGTGCTTCCACAATCTTTCCCCAAGCAACATGATCCTGTCCACTGGTGCAACACCCCACCTCTCCCAGAACAAATTTCTGTTCTATATTGCTTTTGTCGTTATGATTACTACCAAGAGCAAAGTGGAAAGGAAAAAGATATATTTCAACTTTCACTTTCAACAGTCCATCTCTGAGAGAAATCAGAGAAAGAACTGGAGGCAAGAACTAGAAACCGAAACCATAAAGAAAGACCATTACTGGTTTACTCACTGGCTGATGCTCAGCTGTCTTTTTATACAGCTCAGATCCACCTACCTAGGGGTGGATGCTCACAGTTGGCTGGGCCAACCCACATCAATGATCAGTCAAGATCATTTCTCACATACAGTCACAGGACAGTCTCCTCTGGGAAAGTCCTCAGTTGCAATTCCCTCAGTCACTTTTACAACAGTTGCTTGTTATTTTAAGCTATCCATGCTTCCTATTTTATTTAAAATTGAGTCTGTTTTAAAATTGATATTCTGTCCTAATATGTATTTCCTAAGTCTGTATGTTCAGACTTAAAATCTTCTGTTCAATCTTTCAGTTGTTTTATATACTTTTGAAAATGAATAGGCTTCTCCTCTTTCCGCATTTTTCTTCCAAAGTTTGAAATTCCAAACCCACATGCAGATATATTAAATTTTCTCATATCACCTTTACAATCAAATCTGGTGTTTTCAAAAAAGGAAATGATTTGTTTGCCGTTGGTCCATTTTTACAAAGAATGTTTTTTAACCATTGAAAGTCTTCCTATCCCTTCACAAAAATATGTTCTTTTTGTGTTCCTTGAAAGAGCCTTGCATTGTAATTCTGTTTTTTGTATTTCTGAAAGTCAAAGGTTTTAATAGTTTTCTCTTATTACTACCACTGCTACTTCTTGGTATGTTACATTTTCATTATGCTTTAAAATTGGCTATCACGTATGTAAAGGGACACCACTGAACTAGAATAATCAAAATATGCCAGTGATATCACTAAGTATTCTAATCATAAGTAATAGTCTTGTTTGCAGTCAAATAATTTACAAATAACAGAAACTTACTTTTCTTACTTCCTTTTACATAGTAATGCTACTCCTACTATAAAGTGGGTAAGGAACTTGGGAAATATATCAACAGTGCTTATCATTCTGGCTTTTAACTTGAGTATCTTATCTGCTTCATGGTTCAGTATACTAATCTGTAAAATGGAAATAACCCTGGAATGAGCTTCATGCACCAGTTGAAGGGTTTGATGACTTAGTATAAATGTGTTTAAAATACTTCACAAATAATATGAACTCAACTGGTCTTATGTTCCTTTGTTTCATCTATTACACAGTTAATAAATGTCAGCAATAACGGTGCTTGCTCTAGCTTGTCTTAAAGGGCAATTAAAAGACGAAGTTATGTGATGGAAATGGAAGCGCTTTACAAATGATGCTATTATTAAAATATAAGGAAATTTAAGTTCTTAACTCAAAAGCACATTTTTATTCAAGTAGCATTTACTATCTTGCTAGTGACTTATAAAAATATAGAACTGGGGATTAAAATTTTATCTTACCTAATAAGCAAGTTTTTCATATTTTTAGTAAAATCTTTGATGGGAATAAGCCCAAATGAGACTGTAACATGGAAGTTTGTTCTCTTTTAGGTAATAAGAGAAATCTGTGGATAAGAATTGCCACTGTGCATATAATAGTCAGTCTTACGGTTCAGTCTGTTTTTTTTAATATACAGAACTACAAGCAAATATTTTTGGAACAATATCTGTGAATGGCTGCATACTAGGTACTCTAGACAACTTAAATGTTGTACACAATTTGTTCCACAAAATTTAGTGGGAGGGCAATAATATTATATTTATTTTGCATAAAAGGAAGCTATATCAAAACCATAAATTAACCTGGACTCACATTTGGAAAACAGGAACTGGTTTCTCAGCCCTCTGCATCATGGGTCTGTAGTCTTTAGCATCTCTCAAGACTGACAGGATCTATGTGTGTTTCCCACCTTTAGTTCCTAGTCACATTTTCTGCTCTCTTTGGAATGTGGTGTTTAAGGTATCTACTCTGACTCAAGTAACAATTTTCTTCTTGTAATCTAGCATTAGTAATTTACAAGAATATCAACACCAATCTGGTAACTTCTTCTTGAACAAAGGAAGAAGAATTTTGAAATTATCTGTTGCTGGTATATGAGATATTTCCAATTATTAAGTATCATTATTGTTGCTGCTGGTGGTGCCATGGAAGTTGTTATACAAGTCTGTGGCTAGTTTCATGGCTTCATATATTGATATTTTATTTGCATTGTAATAAATAAAGCTGGCATGAAGTTCAGAGTGCAGAGCTAAGCAACTAGAGGCCAAAGAGTGGTGGCACACACTTTTAATCCCAGGATTCAAGGCTACCCTGGGATACATGAGATTGAATCTGTCTAAAAAGAGAAATAGAACTCACACAAAAGTGCTCCCAGCACTCAGGAGTCACAGGACTTTGATCCCAGCACTAAAGAGGTGCAGACAGGAGTGATATGGCTGGGTAGAGAGAGGTATGTAAGGCAGGTATATAAGACAAGAGCTCAAGGCGGTCTGAGGTTTGGTGCACAGCATTGCTGTCTGCAGTCCCATTGAGGACAGGATCGCCTCTGTGTCTGAGCTTTGGCAGGGATAAGAGCTCTCTAGTGGCTTGGCAGCTTTGCTTTTCTGATCTCCAGCTTGAACCCCATTATCTGTATCTGGGTTTTTATTACACACGCTACAGTTTCACTTATTTGTTTTTTTCTTTTTAAAAATATGTCTGGTCCTACTGATAATTGTGATTTTTAAACATTTTAGCTCTGTGTGAATATTTAGTTTCTTCTCTCCTCTAGAAACATGGAAGCTAGACCACAGGAACATGGTCTTCAGGTCAGAAGTTCAAATTATCTGAGTCCTCTGTTCTTTCTAATTGTGTGGCATCTTCAGCAATAGGGGTCCATTCTCAAGCCCTGAAAGGTAACCAAGGGCTACATGAACTATCAATATTCTTTGGAGAGCCAGTAGGACAACCCAGATTACGTCCTCAAATGAGGTTTCTCATGTCTGATACTAGGACATCTGTTAGTCAGTGGTTCTTGTGGGGAGTATTGGAGCGGAATTCTTGGACAGAACAAGTACATGTTCAACATCATGAAAAATTCCCCAGTCAACTTTGATTTCTCATTGTTTTTCTTTTTATTGTTATTTTTATTTATTTTTATCTTATATATTACATTCCTACCACAGTTTCCTCTGTCTCCTCCTCTCCAGTCACAACCCCCATCCACTCCTCCTCCTCCTTTCCCTTCAGAAAAGAACAAGCATCCCAGTGTTACCAACTGAACATAGCAAATCAAATTACAATAATATTAGGTATTTCGCCTTGTATTAAGGCTGGGTATGGCAGCCCAGCTAGGGGAAAGGGGTCCTTAAAGCAGGTAAAAAGTCAAAAACAGCCCCAACCCTTACCATTAAGAGTCCCACAAGACGACCCAGGTACACAATCATAACATTTAGAGAGAGAGAGAGTCTAGTCACACCCAAGCAGGCTCCAAAATTGTCAATTCAGTCTCTGTGAGCCCCTGTGAACTCAGGTTGACTCTGTAGATTTTCTTGACCCTTCTAGCTCTTTTTCATTGACTTTTATTTCCTGCTGTCCATGTTTGGTTCTCTCCTAGGAGGACTCTGGGCTACCCAAACTCTGGTTCCTTGCTCTCCAGGCAGTCCGTGTCAGTGGTAGGCTTATCTCATGGCATGGGGCTCAAGCTGAAGTAGTCCTGACTGGCCACTCCCACAATTTCTATGCCATTTTTATTTCAGCACATCTTGCAGACAGGAAAAAATTATTGGTCAAAGTTACTAGGTTGCTGTCCCAATTTGTCCACTGGAAGTTTTGCCTGGTTACTGGAAATGGTCCATTCATGCTCCTTATTATCCATTATTAGTAGCCTTAGCTAGGATCACCCTCTTAGATTTCTGAGAGTTTTTATTGCACTTGGTTTCTAGCTCATTCCTGAAATGCCTTCCAATTCTAGTTGTCTCTCCACATCCTCTCTCCCTTTCAGGTCACTCCTATTCCAAACCCCACCCCCTCCAGTCTACCTGAGATATCTAGTCTATTTTCCCTTCCCAGGGGGATTGATGTGCTTCTTAGAGCCTCCCTTGTTAGTTACCTATCTTTTATTTAACAGATAATGCCAGTTATAAATTTATAAGTGAGTATGTGGCATGTTTGCCTTTGAGGGTCTTAGTTAACTTACTCAGGACAAATTTTTATCTAGTTCCATCAATTTTCCTGCACATTTCATGACGTCATTTTTTTGCCATTCCTGGGTTGAGGGACATGTGGGTTGTTTCCAGATTCTAGGTTTATAAATAAAGATGCCATGAACATTGTTTAGCAAATGTGCTTGTGGTAGGATGGAATGCCCTTTGGGTATATGTCCAGGAATGGGGTAGCTGGGTCATGAAGTAAATCGATTCAATTTCACAGGAAATTCTGTATCGATTTCTAAAGTGTCTTATAGATTTACCCTCCCACTGACAATGGAAGAGAGTTCCTCTTGCTCTACGCCTTGTCCGGAATGAGCTGTCACTTACCTATTTTGGAAATTAGTTCACTGTCAGATGGGAAGCTGGTGAAATCTTTTCTCATTTTGTAGACTGGTGTTTTATGCTATAGATTGGCACTTTGCCTTGCAATAGCTTTATCATTTTCATGAGATCCTATTTATTAATTGCTGTTGTCAGTGCCTGTACTATTGGTGTTGTATTCAGAGAGCTGTCTCCTCTGCCAGTGCACTGAAGGTATTTCCCCACATTCTCTCTGTCAGGTTCAGTGTATCTGGTTCTATGTTGAGATCTTTGATCCACTTTACTTGATGTTTGTGCAAGGTGATAGATAAGTATCTACTTGCATTATTGGCATGCATGCAGACACAAAATAGGCAAATCACCACCATTTGATGAAGATGTTTTCCTTTTGCAAGTGTAAATGTTTGGCTTCTTTATCAAAAATCAGGTGTCACTTTATGTATTAATCTTCAGTTTAATTCCACTGATCAACAGATCTTTTTTATGTCAAATCCATGCATTTTTAAATACTGTAGCTCTGTAGTTTAGCATGAAATCAGGGATGGTGATACCTCCATACATTCAGCTATTGTTCAGCTTTGTTTTAGCTACTTTTCCTTCCCATATTAAATCAAGAATTGTCCTTTCAGGGTCTGTAAAGAATTATAATGGACATTTGGTGAATATTGTGCTGAATGTCCAGATTGTTTATGGTAGGATGGCTATTTTTGACTATGTTCTTTACTATCTTGCTGACCCATGAGCATGGGAGATCTTTTCATCTTCTGATATCTTCTTCAATTTCTTTTTTCAAAGACTTGAAATTTTTGTTATGCAGGTCTTTCAGTTTCATAGATAGAGTCACCCCAAGATTTTTCACATTATTTGTCACTACTCTGAAGGGTGTTGTTTCCCTGATTTCTTTCTCAACCTGCTTATCATTTGTTAATAGCAGGGCTACTCATTTTTTTCTTTTTAGGTATCCTATATCCAGTAACTTCACTAATGACGGTTATCAGTTTAAAGGTTTTCTGTTATAATTTTTGGAGTCACTTAAGTATATTATCATATCATATGAAAATAGTGGTACTTTGACTTCTTCCTTAAAAATTTGTATCCTCTTGGTCTACTATATCTGCCTTATTGCTCTAGCTAGATCTTCATGTATATATTGAATTGATACAAAGGGAGAGAACAGCCTTATGTTGTTCCTGAATTTAATAAGATTGCTTTGAGCTTCTCTCCATTTAATCTGATGTTGGCTTTGGCTTGCTGTAGCTTGCCATTATTGTGTTTAGATATGTCCCTTGTATCTCTAATATTTGAAAGACTTTTATCAGGAATGGGAAATGAATTTTTCCAAAGGCTTTATCAGCATCTAATAAGATGATAAAGCAGTTTTGTTCTTTTAGTATGTTTATATGGCAAATTACAAGGACTGATTTTCACATGTTGAACTATCCCTGCAT
The DNA here is from genome assembly GCA_001685095.1 of Ellobius talpinus. NCBI lineage: Eukaryota > Metazoa > Chordata > Mammalia > Rodentia > Cricetidae > Ellobius > Ellobius talpinus. Next base: position 4,677 of record LOJH01056215.1, on the reverse strand, counting down.
CTTTGGGATGAAGCCTATTTCATTATGGTGGATGATCCTTTTGAAGTGTTCTTAGATTTAGTTTGCAAGTATTTTGTTGAGTTTTTCCTATCAATGTTGTTAAATGAAATTGGTCTGTAATTCTTTTTCTTTGTTGAATCTTTGTATTGCTTGGGTATCAGGGTGACTGTGTCCTCATAAAATGGATTTGGCAATGTTCCCTCTGTTTCTATTTTATGGAATGATAAGAGAAGTATTGATATCAGGTCTTCTTTGAAAGGATGGTAGAATTCTGCTGTAAAACCATCTGACCCTGAGCTTCTTTTAGGTTAGGAAACTTTTAATAACTGCTTTTATTTCTTTAAAAGTTATGAGTCTACTTAAATTGTTTATCTGATCTTGATTTAACTTTGGTTAGTGTTATCTATAAATAAAATTGCCTATTTCTTTTAGGTTTTCCAATTCTGTGGAGTACAAATTTTTGAAGTATAACCTAATTATTCTTTCAGTTTCCTCAATGTTTGTTATTATGTCTTCTTTTTTGCTTTTAATTTGGATATGCTCCCATATCTTTTAGTTAGTTTGCATAAGGTTTGTCTATCTTGTTGATTTTCTCAAAGAACCAACTCTTTGTTTCATTGATTCTTTGCATTGTTCTCTTTGTATCTGTTTTATTGATTTCAGTCCTCAGTTTGATTATTTCCTGCAGTCTACTTCTCTTGTGTGTGTTTGCTTCTCTTTATTCTAGAGCTTTCAGATGTTTTGTTATGTTAATAGCATGAGATCTCTCTAGTTTCTTTATGAAGGCACTGAGTGCTAAGAGATTTACTCTTTACACTGCTTTCATGGGTCCCATTAGTTTGGGTATGTTGTACATTCATTTTCATTGAATTCTGGGAAATCTTTAATTTATTTCTATTTCTGCCTTGACCCAGTGGTAATTCAGTAGAAAGTTGTTCAGTTTCCATAAGTTTGTAGGCTTTATGCTTATTGTTTCTGTTTTTGTTGAAATACTACTTTACCTAACCTTTTTGAGAAGGAGTTCTCTTTCTAGTGCCTTCTGTTGGACTGGATTTGTGGATAGAAATTATTTACTTTGACTTTAACATACAATATCTTATTTTCTCCATTTTTAATGATTAAAAGTTTTACTGGGTATAGTAGTCTGGACAGGCATCTGTAGTTTCTTAGAATCTTCAAGACATCTGTCTTCTATTACTTCTATTCCTGTTATTCTTCAGTTTTGTATTTTCACAGTACCCCAATTTTCCTGGATGTTTTCTGGCCAGAAATGTTTAGATTTAACATTTATGGAGGAATATATCTATTTATTCTCTCGTGTCTTCTATAACTGATATTCTCTCTTCCATTTCTTGCATCCTGTTGGTGATGTTTGTATCTGTTGTTCTTCTTTGCTTACCTAGATTTCCATCTCCAGACTCACCTCTCTTTCTGGTTCCTCTATTACCTCTCTTTTTAGTTTCAGTTATTAAGCAGTTTTATTCATTTTCTTCTTCTGTTTGACTTTCCTTGGCTCCCTTGGATTTCTTTTTTGTTTGTTTATTTGGTTGATTTTTGGCTGTTTTTGAGACAGGGTTTCTCCATGTAATAGCTTTGGCTGTTGTGGAACTCCTTCTGTAGTCTAGGCTACTCTTGAACTCACCAAGATTCACCTGCTTCTCCATCCAGAGGCCTGGGATTCAAGGACTGTGCCACCTCCACATGGATTTTTTTTTGCACCATCAACATATACATTTCAAGGACTCTAAAGACTCACTTTATTTTTTTTCTGGTGAATGAACATGTTGAATATCTTTTCAGAGATTTATTGATCATTAATATACTTTTTAATTAAAAACATATTCAACCATTCAAATTCAGACACCATGATGAAATGAAAACACTGGATATAGTTCAGATATATATTGCAGATATATTTCAGATATATATTGCAGGTTTGCTGCAGCCCTCTAGTTCTAAATCCCTATGTGATTTTTCTACTGTCCAATAGTTACTATGCACCCTGACTTGGAAATGGTGAGACACCTAATCTGTATGCACAAGATAAAACCTTTATCTCAGTGTAAGCATTCTCATATGACCACCAGGACCATTAGTGTCAGGAGTTTCTAAAGAGATTGAATATAGTGATAGGGCTTAAATATTTTTTACCAAGTTTGTCATGTAGTCTCATTGTGGAATTTATTATGGTATAAACATGTTCAGGCATATGACAATGTCCTATTAGAAACAGGCACTGGAGACTTATTAGCCATATTAGCTAGAGCATAAATGAAGTTGTACAATGGCATGACACATCAAGGTTAGGACTTTGTGTGGGAAATACTGGAACATAGATTCTGAGATTGGGGTCCTAAGTGATATTTCATACAAATTTAATGCCAGGTACTTAAGAGCCATTACATCCTGTACTTTCATATTATGATCTAGTAAATTGTAATTATTCACAGATCAAGAAGTAGCTTTTATTTTAATACAACTATTACCACCTTAAACAGACATACTTTTACCAAATATCCTGACCAGTAAGTAAGCCACACTGTGAGAAGGAAATATTAGATTAATTGATAGATATATATTTATTAAGGTTATAAAATAATAGAAGGGACATAGTAGAACTTAAATTTCTACAATAAGTTAGATCAAACTATTAAGAAAAGCAATATGTATGAGGAACAATCTACATATTAATAGTTGATGTGAATAATACTCAGGTTGAGCTGTTCTAAACCTTGTTCAGAGAAACTTATTTCTGAAATTAACAGCAGTAATTGCAGAGGCACAAAATTGGTTAAAGTCCTAAGAATAAGTGATTGTTGCATTCTCGGCCCTGAATGGAACATCTCTTTCAAGTTCTCCTCCTCAAATCTCATGGAATGTAATGCATGAGGGAGAGAATGGGAGAACCAGAACACGTAGAAGAGTACTATGAAATCGGGCCCTGTACATGATATGTCTATTGCACTCATGAATGGGGAGGGATTTATAAGGACTCACCCTTGGCTGTAAAGCTATTAGTAATGATAGATATGGAAGAATCATTCTTTTTATTTTATTTTATTTTATTTGAGACAGGGTTTCTCTGAAGCTTTGGAGCCTGTCCTGGAACTAGCTCTCATAGACCAGGCTGGCCTGGAATTCACAGAGATCTGCCTGCCTCTGCCTCCCAAGTGCTGGGATTAAAGGCATGCACCACCACTGGCCGGCTTAAGAATCATTCGTTTTAGAGGGTGTTTCCACTTGTAGGTTTCTCTTACGGTGGTGGATAATCCCACACCACTGCTCATAATTGGGCATTATTTGTGTTTAGTGGGTAATGATGAAAATGAAAACATGGAGTTTGTAAGAGGAAAAACTATAGTGTAAGATACAAGAGGATTTATAGGAGAAAAACATGGAGTAGATATGAAAATATTTCATTGTATATATCTAAATTGTCAATAATAAGCAAAAGTATTGTGACACAAGACAACATATTGAAACAATACTCAGGTTGTATCATTTTATTCAAAACAGTAAGTAAGGGAGTGATTATCTTTTCCCAGATGTTTGGAAGACTGAGCAAGGAGAATCTCTAGAACCCAGAAATCCAAGGCTATTCAGGGCAGACTGTGTGAGCTGCTAAGTATCAAGTCAAATCAGGAGAGTTGTCTACAAAAATGAAGAAAGTTTCCCAATTTCAAATATGCTGTGTCTTTCTGCAATTCCTTCCTATGCCACTTTAGTCATAGGCAGCATATTGACCAAAGAGAATTTTGGATTCCCTTGAGGAAGAATCTGCTACACAACTACTTCACGCAGCTTGAATGTAATCATTCTTCCCATAAAGGAAATTGGGGGCATCTATTCATCTACTGCCTACTGAGAAAAAAAGATGAAGGAAATATTTCACTTCATCAGACAGATCATGATCTGAGATAGGATGGAAAATTGAAAACCCAACTCATCTTCATGGCACCACTACAAGTGAGAGTCATTAGGTAACCAGGAGATATATGGGCTCATAGCCAAGTTCAGTGTTAATAACATATCTGTGAGTCCGTAGGCCTTCTTGTGTTCCCCTTTTCAGTACCAGAGTATACACATGAATAACCCTAATTCTGGTTGATTCCATTTGTTATTTTAAGTTATACTGGTTAAAATGTAAAGTACATTCAGCAGACAATGTGCTCTTAGTTTAGATGCTTGATCTTCTCTGGAGTTAGCAATTCACTCTTTTGATGTTGTTATATGTTGTTATATGGTTGTAACATGGTTGTTATATGGCTCTTAGGAAAATTACTGATGGCCCATGGTCTAGTAAATGGATAAGTGATTAGTTATTCCATGGGTGACATGACTGGGGTAGGCTTATTTCTAGTGAGATGACATTGGGACATGGTAAAACCTTCATAAGAATTAGTACAAGCTGAAGTGCTGTCATGGGAAAAAGATAATGAAGATCTTTAAAAGTCAGAGCTGCTGTTAGTATGTTTTGCCTCCTGAACTGTGACTTACAAAAACCTATTATTCTAATAATGTATGTAAGCTCAGTGATTTTGTTAAAACTAAAAAAAACAGGTTTTCTTGATTTTTTTAAAAATATTGCGAGATCCCTGGTGGCAGTAGGCAGCAGAAATGCGATAGGTCCCAAATGGTGGTAGCGGGCCATGTGGCAGCAGATAGCGGGCCCTGGGA
>LOJH01056214.1:0-13094 GCA_001685095.1 Ellobius talpinus | reverse complement strand
TGCCTCCCAAGTGCTGGGATTAAAGGCAGGTGCTGCCGTTACCCAGCAAGGTTGGTTGGTTCTGAGGAGAGACTCTCACTATGTCACCTTGCATGACCAGGAATTCATAGAGATCTACCTGTCTCTACCTCTAGGATGCTGAGATTAAAGGCATGTGATACCACACCCAGCTACACCTAAATTCTTGGCTGTCTTTCAGTTTCCCACCTTATCTATAGAATGGAGATGATGCTAGGAGTTCTCTCACAGAGATGCTGTGAGGAGGAAAGAAAAGCAATTAAAAATTCTCAGTAATTGGCAAACAGTCATTACTTATTAAATGGTGAAGTTTAACTTTATTTTATGTATTTTAATGCTTTGCTTCCTTGTATGCCTCTAGCCCACATAATAAAGTTTAATGTGATTACTAATTTAGTCACTCAAGGAGTGGGACCTACTATAAATGCTTCAAGTCTCAACAGCTTTTAACTCCTTTTAGAAGCCCAGAAGAAAATAAGACAAGAAGCACTGTTACATTTTGATAGTGAAAATGAACCTTACCTGTTGGAAGGAATCTTCAAATAAAGTCTGACGGGACACATTGATCTTTACATGACTAGGTAGTGCATTAGACTAAAAACAAAAATACCATATCATGTAAGTCAAACATATGTATTATATAATGATCAGACTAAATGATTATAAAAGACATTTATTTAACACTGTAGTACCTGGCACAAGTAACGGAAATGAGCAAGCTTCCACCGAAAGCTGCGTTCATAAGCAATCTGTGGACCACCTTTAGCTCTGAAGAGAAGCATAACAAATAAAACTGTAACATTAAGTATGAAACAGTGTGCACTAGATCATAATATGACTAAGGAAAATTATTTACTTGCAATAAAAAGAGGTGCATTCATTAGGACAATGGAGCCTTGAGTCATGAAGGTTGTCACATTAGTAGAACACATGCACACAGAGAGACTACAAGTAGAGGCAGGGCCTAAATCTATTATGGATACTTAGAAAAAGTCTTTGTTTTTTACTATTTTATTTGTGAAAAAAACAAGCAGAATCCTGATAATTCTTAACACTGAGGAAGTCACGGATTCTAGATAAGGGGAACATGAGGAAAAAACCCTGTACCTTATCCTAAATCTGATCTGAATAAAAACAAAGCAAAGCAAAATTAAATTCTTAGAGCAAGTTACATGCTGACCATGTGACTCTGCCGGACAATCGGACAATGAGAAAAGAGGCAGATACACGATTCAGTGCAGAAGAAATTCAGGAGGCCTGCTTCTCCTGCCTAGAGAATCTTTTTTTAAAATATTTATTTATTTATTATGTATACAATATTTTGTCTGTGTGNTGGAAGAGCAGGCAATGCTCTTAACCACTGAGCCATCTCTCCAGCCCCTGCCTAGAGAATCTTAACACAAAGTACAGGGCACTTTCATGGTAGAATGAACATAAAATACTGTCTTCAGCTGTCATCAAGGACGTTCATTCATCCAAGAAAGTTTACCAAACACTTCGCAGGGACCTGGCATTCTTCTAATCAGTGAAAGTATCCTTTGCTAATAACATGGGGGAAACAACTGCTTGTGTAACACATGTACCAATGAAGGAAATCGATAAGAATGAAAAAGCAAACTATATATTGTGTGTTTTAGTTAAGAAATGGCATCCTACAAATCCATTCTGGAATAATATAGAACAAAACAGTTATAGCTAGCTGGACATTACCTGTAGATGTTTTCTTAATCAAAAATTGTTTCTAAATTTGGGGCTATTTAGAGACTATACCTCCTGTTTTCACTAAGTGATATTTTTAAAGTTCAGGTTTCTACTCACACAGACGACTTCCCATTGCGAGGATCTTTGAATGTTGTTGTTCTTGTGTTATGATCCACAAAGTACCTAACACCTTCTCGAGTATACCTGATCTCCCAGCCTTCTGGCAGGGGCTCTTCATTTGGTAAGCTGTAAGATAAAACTCACAATCATAAGGTGGGCATGTTTTGGGTACTTACAGCCCACTGATTCCATCCATCTATCTACACATTTGTGATAACTTAAGACTGTAGTATACACATACCCTTGAGTTCTTGGGTCTTCCCATTGGGTTGTTTTTGTATTATGATTCACAAAGTAAACTCTGTCTGTTGAATCCACTCTTTTTTCTAAAACATAAAGTATGAATAACATTTAATAACAATTTGATACCTATATATTTATATTTATAAACATCTTATCTCCTTACCCCAGCCTGGTGGTAAAGGTCCATATGGATCATTTTCTGCAGCTAACATTGAAGCCTGGTTGAAAAAGAGGTTGGAGACAGAAATAAGATAACAGTTTTAGCCAGAAATATACTAATATATATATAAGCAATTAATAGTCATACCTTAGAATTTTTAAAAATATTATAAAGGAATATGAATATAGTAATTTCAAGAAACAAAGTTCAAAAATATTATGAAGAGCAGTCATCAGCTGATTATTAGCAAATGATTTAGAAATAATGCACTAATATCAATATGTTAATTTCCTAGTCCTTTCTAAGGAGTAAGAAATGGGTGAACAGTATATAGAGAATTATACCATTTAAATAAGATATTATTTTTCAAAAACAGAAAAATTATTATAATTATTCTGCAAAATAATTATTCAATGTTAATGTATACACATCTTGTTGAATATTTGATAGTACTGCCACAAATAGTGCTAATTGTACTAATTATCCATCTTTATCTTTCTTGATAAATCAAACCACTAGTTCTGTTTTGTTTCAAGTAACAACGTGCCCAGAAGAAATAGTCCACTAAATCTGGATTAGCACAGCATAAAGTGCTCAATTCTGACCAATGATGCAGAAGCAAAAGACTTGCTAAGTACAAGAGCCTGCTACAGGAAAGTTCTCTCCCCCCTTTCAGTTTACCCTTCCCTTTCATGACAGAGACTCTGGAAATCAGGTCATGGGCAGCAGCTCTTCATGCTCAAAAAAGAAAACCAAATGCATGGCAATAGAAAGTGCAGGAAAGATGAGTGACTGCAGAGGTGCAGGTAATACGGGTGCAACAGATGGTGTCCATAAGGTGCATGACAATAGACAATGCAGACAAGAAGCATGAGAATAATAGATGATGCCCTAAAAGGCAAAACTCAGCTCTTGATGGTGGCACTGTAAGCCAGAGAACGAGTCTTTCTTATTGCAGTCCTGGTATTCTATTGAGGTAACTTAAAATGCATCCGTTTAAGAGAATTCTGCTATTTAACAGAAAGTATTTTGACACATAACCAATAACTAATTTTTTCCCGTTTCCAAATTTTCATGCACACAAAGTCCTACACAAAAACAAAACAAACCTCATAGTAAAAACTTCCTTATTTACTATACACAGGATGTATATAAACCAAAATCTAAAATACTCCAAAGCCAGAAAATATTCAAGAATGCTTATTAATTTATACCTTTCAGAAATAATATTAAAGATTAACCAAAAATAAAGTGAAGCAAACAAACCATTGGAATGTAGTTTACATATTTTAGAAAGCCACCAATGTAAGGGAAAGATTATATTAACACATCATAATTTGCTAATTACCGAATAGAGGTATCGTTGGTTGAATTGTTGCATAGCTCCCTGCAATTGATTCCGCTGAGATTGCCACTGTTCAAAATTTCGAACAGATTCCATGGTAGGCCGCTGCCAGGTTGTTGTTCTGGTGTTATGATCTACATAATAAACTCTTCCACGATCATCAACTCTTCTTTCCCAACTACCACAAATAAGCAATACAAATGAAGCAATAAGTAACCGCCTAGTAAGTTAAAATATACGTATTTTTACTTTATTTATCCATTGGTATTGCTAGGGAGGAAGCCCAAGCAATGTTAGGCAAATTCTCTACCTGTTGAGTCACAACCCAATCTCGGTCTTTTGAGACATGGAGAGGCTATGTAGACCTCACTGGTCTTAACTCAGGGTACCAGTGGACGTTCAACTCTCCTGCCTATATCTCCCAAGTGCTAAGATTACAGGAATAAACCATAATATCTAGCTATATTTATTCTTCAAAAGAGGGTATGAATCTGTGAAGAACTTATCATTGCTAAATTCCTGTTCTATCACAAACAGACTTAACTCCTCATTTCTTCTTGAGAAATAGTTTTCAGGCAGTTGTCAGAAGGAACTTATCCATCTTCTCAGTTTCATTTCTCAAAGTCCCTCAGAGGTCTCCTATGAGAGTTCAACCAGTGAGGTGCTGGTCCCATGTGTGCCTTATATGTCATCCTGCCCTGCCACTCTTTTAACTCCAGAAGAGCAGAGGCCCTGTTCTGTATCTTTCACCAACTAGAATTCCACTCAGATTCCAAGCAGAGGCCCTGTTCTGTATCTTTCACCAACTAGAATTCCACTCAGATTCCAAGGTTCTATTTATTACTTGTATTTCCCCAAACCTGGGATCTATTAAGTCAGTTTTTGTTATTAATTTTGTACTATGACTAAGTATCCCTTCAGGATCCAATCTGGAATTCTCCTAAACTTACTATTATAAATATAATGGGATCCATTGACAGAGAAACCCAATCTCAAAATGTCCCCTAAATATATATATAAATACATATATATGTGAGTCAGACAAAAAATGTGTGACCCTCTGACATACATAATGATGTGCATTATTATATTTCATGAGATTTAATAATGTAAGAGATATTAGATTGGGCCCAAAATTAACATCTATAAGCTCATTTACATGTAAGCTTATATTAAATCATATGAAAAACATAAAGTTTAAATAATCAAAAATATACTAAAGTTTCTGCTAGTACCCTATTTCAAGGTCAAAACTGATCTTCCTTTGCTTTTTAAAATAACTCTATACACTGCATTGGACAGATAGTTGAATTATACTATTGAATTCCCTTCAAACACTATCCCTATGCTTAGAATATCTTTGACACGTGAGTGCCTAGTTTCAATGCTCAAAAGATTTCATTGTTGTGATTTCTTTTTTAAATGAAGGAAAGAACTCAGCACTAGTTCCTAAGGAATTAAGTAAGAACTTATCAGTGGAAAACACAGATGTGGTGTTTCAATATAATACATCCAAAGGCTCATTTTAAATAAATAGGATCACCATGTTATAGCCATTCATTCCATTCATCCATTGAGAACCATAAAATAAAGTCTATTTCACTAAAACTACTGTCCAAAAATTATAGACTATCTTTAAATTTGTATTTATGAATATTATACCAAATAAATTTAAAACTTACATACAATAAAAACATAACTAAAGACACGTAAGAATAATACATTACCCTGGAGGCAAAGGCTGTGGTCTCTCCCATGTGGTAGTTCTAGTATTATGATCCACATAATAGGTTCTACCATGAGGATCTTTTCTCTGTTCCCACCTATAATAAAAGTACAAAAACAGAAGCAAGAAACAAAAGATTAGGAAATATGAAAATGTCCTAGAATCAGGAACATTACAAACAGGCTTTACTTCACAAGTCCCACACATTCATAACATATAAACACAAACGCACACACAGAGAGAGAGAGAGAGAGAGAGAGAGAGAGAGAAAACCTATAAAGGCATGTCACTTATTTATTTATTATTTATTTATTTATTTATTCCCAAAACAGGGTTCCTCAGACTCACAGAGATCTCTGCCTGCCTCTGCCTCCCAAGTACTGGGATTGAAGGCATCCACCACCACTACCTGCATATAAAGGTATTTTGATCTCTTAATTATTGCTTCTTCATAACAGAACTAGCAAATAACTGTAGTTAAGAAAGCATAAAATACTTAAAATTTTGATTTTTATCAATTTACACTCCTCCAAACTAGCAGAAAAGAAATATAATCAAGGGTAAAAGAATCTCAGCAAAGAGCAAGTCCAAGGTACTAAATGCCAATAATATACATTGTCTTTGATTTTAAAATCCATCTAGGTTTATAAGACATGTGGTGGTACTGTCCCTGACAATTCTGTCATCTCTGTGCACGCAGAGTTACTGTGCATATCTACTCCACTCTTTATCTTAGTAGTCCTTTAAATGAACATCACAAACTTATCTTTTCCTAAAAGCCTCTCAATCTATTTCCCCACTTTGATTTTCTTTTCTTGTTTCCCCATTTCTTCTTCCCTGCTATTTTTCTCAATATGATATATAGAAGGGAAAACAAAACAAAACAAAAAAGTTTTAAAAATGAAAACATCGCCCTAATGGCTAGCTTTCATAATGCTGCAAAGTGCCATGCAAACTACTTACTGAGAACAGACAACAGCCTTACCCAGCACTGGAGCTGCATGGTAATACCACATGCCAGGCAAAATGTGCCTGCTGGACAGACAGTGGCTAGACTGCTTATGGGAGGAATTAGTTATGCTCTGGACTCAATTTCAGGCTCGCTCTATTGAAGAGAACTCATGCCTGGTGTTGTAAAGATGGTCAAAACCCATTGGTAGGACTTCAAAGGCCCTAGCAGAGAATCCACTGATGCTCTTTGTGATAGCATCATGTTTTCTAACTGCCTACTAAATATTTATATTTACATACCACAAACTTGTGCTGTTCTAAACTTTGGTCAGAGAAGCTTCTTAATACAGAGGGTAGTGGTTACACAAAGCCTTATAACTGTTAAAGTGCTAATAAGTGACTGTGACTTCTCAGCTATAGAAGGACATCTCTATCAGCCCCCAGTTCCCCTGTGAAGGCTCAGGGAACATTGTGGAAGAGGGCAGAGACAGAACACAAACCCAGAGAATGGGGACGAGTGCTGTGAAATGTCCTCTGTACATGTCATAGCTGTTGCCATCTGAGAAATACAAATCAAAACAACTCTGAAATACCATCTTATACCTATCAGAATGACTAAGAGAAAATGCTAGAGAGGAGGTGGAGTAAGAGGAACACTCCTCCAGTGCTGGTGGGAGTGCAAACTTGTACAGCCACTTCAGAAACCAGTATGGCGGTTTCTCGGAAATATGAGAGTCAATCTACCTCAAGATCCAGAAATACCACTCTTGGGCATATACCCAAAGGATGCATGCTCATATCACAAGGACATTTGCTCAACTATGTTCATAAACAGCCTAGATGCCCCTCAACCAAAGAATGGATAAAAAATGTGGTACATTTACACAATGGAGTACTACTCAGCAGTAAAAAAAACTGTGACATCTTGAAATTTGTAGGCCAAAGATGGAACTAGAAAAAACATCCTAAGTAAGGTAACCGAGACCCAGAAAGACAAACACAGTACGTCCTCACACATACGCGGATATTAGAAGTAAAGCAAAGGATACCCAGCCTACAGTCCTCAACCCCAGAGAAGTCAGGAAACAGGGAGGACCCTAACAGAGAGACAAATGGATCCCCTTGGGAAGGAGAATAGACAAGATCTCCGGAGTAAATTGGGAGTGTGGGGAAGAGGGTGGGAAGGAGAGTGAGGAGGGAAGAAGGGGAGAGGGGGAGAGAACATGAGGGATTGGAAAGGTTGAGTTGAGTTAAGGACAGAGAGGGAGAGCAAGGAAAGAGATATATTGATTGAGGGAGCCATTATGGGGTTAGTAAGAAACCTGGCACTGGGGAAATTCCCTGGAATCCACAGGATGGCCCCAGCTAAGAATCTACACAATAATAGAGATGGTGCCTTAACTGCCCTTCGCCTGTAAGCAGATTGATGACTACCTTAATTGTCACCATAGAACCTTCACCCAGTAACTGATGGAAGCAGTTGCAGAAGTCCATAGCTAAGCATTGGGCTGAGCTGCCAAAGTCCAGCTGACAAGAGGGAGGAGCGATAACATGAGTAAAGAGGTCAAGACCCTGATAGCAATATCCACAGAGACAGCTGACCCAAGCTAGTGGGAGCTTACTGATTCTGGACTGAAAGGTTGAGAACCTGCATAAACCAAACTATGCCCTCTCAATGTGGGTGACAGCTATGTGGCTGGCGCAGTTTGTGGAGCCACTGGCCATGAAACCAGTATTTTTATCCCTAGTGTACGAACTGGTTTTTTGGAGCCCATTCCCAATGGAGGGATACCTTGCTCAGGCTAGAAACAAGGCCTTAGTCCTGCCTCAAGTGATGTGACAGACTCTGTTGGCTCCCCATGGGAGCCTCATCCTCTCTGAGGGAGGGATAGGAAGTGGGGTGGGGAGAAGTTAACGGGTGCAAGAGGAGGGAACAGAGGGGGAACTGAGATTGGTATGTAAAATAAAAAAGATTGTTCTAAAAAATAAAATAAAGAAAAAAATCATTGGGGATAAATAATCACACTTAAAGGAGATTAGGAAACTTAAGGGCATTAGGAAAAACTAAGATTAGAAAAATCCAGGCTTGTAATAGAACCCTTTGGAGACCATCATCAGTATTCAGTAGTATTGGAAACGGATGACTAATTATCAAGGATGCTAGATCACACAGAGCTAGAGAACTGAAGTTATGACAAGTATGTCATGGTCAATACTAAACAAAGTGAAAATAAAATCTAAAGATCTTGCAGATTCACATCAGGTCTGTATGCTCATTTCTTACCACACATATTTTGACGAGATGATTGTTCTTGACTCCAAAAGATAAGTTTCAATGGAGCAAATATATAGCATGAATGTTCCAATTATATTTAATTTTTAAAAAGATTTATTTTTATTATTTTTAATAATGGGTATGTGTATGTGTCAGTATGTGAGTGTGGGGTATGTATGCACGTGAGTGCAGGCACCCACAGAGGTCACAGGCATAGTATCTTAGAGCTGAATTGTGAACATCGTGACATGGATATTGGAAACTGAACTTGAGCTCTCTGCAAGTATGTACTTTTAACTGCTGAGCCATCTCTCCAGCCCCGAAGAGTTGTTTTTTTTTTAAACAAAAGGAACATTTCATATACATATTCTGTAGTCATATTTCATCAGAAATTTTTACTTAAATGAAAGCAAACATTAAAAACCTTTTCTTGACATACCCTGATGGCAAAGATTCATTATTCGCATTTCTAGACCGTGGCCTCAGAGGTTCCGCAAACCCTTCTGGCTGCCTTAATTTGTCAAAAACAGAATCATTTCTGGAATCAGAATCAGGGTCTATGAGGCTCTGAGCTTCTGGTCCCATTTCGGCACTGGTAGAGGGAATACATTCACTGTGTTCTGAGGATGCCGGGGGTCCTTGGACAGGAGGCTCCTGAATGGTGGTGCTAGTGCAATGGGAAGTCGAGGTGGTTTCTTCAGACGGTAGTGGAGTACCCATGGTGGAAGTGTTATCAGCTAAGACAGATGAAGATGATTCTCCATTAACTACAAGGGGAAAATAACAAAATGACCTATGATCAAATTACCTAGTCAATTTACTACACTTCCTCAATGCCTATTCAAACTGAGCCATGTACCAGATACTGAAGAACATAAAACAATAAGAGATGTTTTGGAATCAATTTTTAAGAATAAAGTAAGTAAATAAAAAAATTCTAGGGATTTTAAGAATAAATTGGTAAATGATAAAATTTTAAGTGTATAAACTAATAAAAATAAATGTTTTCCCTCCAAATTATAAACTATAAACCTCCTATCTTACATGTAAGTGGCGGCTAGTCTGAAAACAAAGCTAAACAAAAACTCGTTTGTCCAATTAGAAACACATGTCTGCATTAATTCTTAAGACAGTACTATAGAGGACTATAAAAAAATCCAACAGTGTATTCTTAACTTTTTTTAACTTTTTGAGATGTCTCAATGAGTTTCCCAGGATTCCCAGAAATCCTCCTGCCTCAGCTACCTGAGCAGGCGGACCATCAAGCCCAGCTTCCATTCTACACTTACTTAAGAACCAACCCACTGCTGAAATTTACTGACATCTTATTTTTTTTGAATTTTATTTCAAGTATAACATCCATTTAGACTACATGTACACATAAAATTGAGTCAAACTCACAAGTAAGAAAATTCAGGATGGTGGATTAGAGTCAATAAGCATATGCTTGCCTTCTGCTGCAGCTAATCAAAACACTGAAAACACTGAAGGACAACAGAGGACAGACAGACACACGTAAACTGGAAGTGTGCCAGGTGGCAGTCTGAACACAGTCGTGAGATCTGCAAGGCAGGTGGACGCAGAAGAGTTCTCTGCACTTCCTAGCATGTATCTGTCACGCTGCAGAAGGGAGATTTGGATTGACAAGGTAGCATGTGAGCTTGCTACTTGACCAAACAAGTCTCCGCATTTTCCCGTCTCCTAGAAACTTGAAGGAGACATCGCAGTACTGCTTCAGTGAATGTATACCTTGAGACATTCAAGGCCCCCTGTAGTGTTCCTGAAACAATCAGGGACTTCATTCATGTAGTGGGAAATTAATCCAAGATTATGCAGGGGAAATAGGACATGAACATGGTTTACATTATTGTCAGACTCATGGGTGGTGTACTGCATGGGACCCATCATACCACCCCCAAACAGGTGTCCTATCCTCCAAATGCACTGCGGTGTCTGGCATCAGCCGAGTCCCAGGACTTCTCTACCGTGATTTTCTGCTCAGTGGTTTTGCATCTGGCACTCGCACCTACTGGCTAGTAGAGCCGCTGAGACCAAGATCAGTGGCTTTGGTCTGAAACTACTGTATCTGCTACCTGGTAAGCAACACAAAAGAAGGCTGCAGTGAATGGCACTCAGCTTTTGCTTTTAATAGGGGCATCAATATGTCTGGGAGAAATTTATAGAGAATTGTCTAGAAATCTATATTTTAAAAATATTATCCAATGATTTTATAAACAGGAAAGTTAAAAAAATGACAATGTTGATAAAGAAAAACAAAATTATATAAGTAAAATCAGAAATTCACAGAACTTTATTGAAATGAGTGTGAAATATATTAGGCAAATGAATGAAACTTAAAATGTTCAATCAGAGTTGAAATGGAAAGGTGATGGGTAAAATGTTTCCCTCATACATAGGGGATGGACAGGGTTTGAAAAATTTCTTTAAGCTTTATAATTTTTGCATTATTTAAAATGTTATATTCTATTAGAAAAAAACTTTTCAATCCATATCAAACATTGTCCCCAAAACCATAGGCCAACATGATACATAACCAAAAATAATTCAATATTAGCAAATTATGTTACGAAAAGTATCACGGTAACTGAGAAAAGGATAAAAGAAAGATTATTTTCAATACTAGCTAAAAAGTATTCAATAAAATACTAATGAACAAAGTAAAGATGATCAAAATCACTATTCCAATTCAATATTGCTGATTATATTTGAAAATGTATTAAGGCTGAAAAAAAAATCAAAAACACTGAAAAGGGTAAAACTCATATAAAGGAGAATATTTAGAACATACACAATAAATAACCAGAAATTAGAACTAATAAATTAAATACAATTTATTGGAAGAATGAAGAACCTAAGTTCAGCATTAGGACCATATTCAAGATCTGCTAGAAAAAATAAAATAAAACAAAAAATACTGAGCTGGTGTTTGGTTTTTTTTTTGTTGGTTTGTTTGTTTTTACTCCAGGCAGGCCTGGAAACTAATCCTCCAAAGCACTTGGGATTACAGGCATGTACCATCATGGTGTATAATAAAAGACATTTATAAAAATAAAATGACTAAGAATAGATAAACAATCTTTGGGTGAGAAGGTGGAAAAATATCTCTGCTTAAATAGAAAGGCTGGTTAGGATGAAGAACAACAGGAATTCTCATGCCTTGTTGGTGGAAATGCACAGCACAGTCACCTTGGAAACAACTGGACAGTTTCCCATCAAACTATCATACATTCTACTGATCTCATTTGTTAACCAAAATGAGTTCAAAGTTTATGACCACACTAAAAACCTGAACACAAATTTGGATAGAATCTACATTCCTAATTGCTTATAACTCAAGAGACCAGGCTGCTTCAATAGGTGATTTGATTAAATAAACAAATCACCATTTGTGATACCACAATAAAGAAAAAGAATAAAATTCACAGACACAGAAGAACCTGAGGAGTGCACATTCCTAAGTGAAGAGTCAATATGAGATGGTTGCATACTCCACAATTCTAGCCACAAAATCTTCTGGAAATGACAAATTATGGAGACAACACAAAGATCAGTGATTCTCGGGGACTGGGGAGGAGTGAGTAAAGTGCAGGGGACTTTGGAGCAAACATTTCCATACAGTACTGGAATGGCACTATGCTTTCCAAAACCCACCTAACTAGTGTACCTCAAGAAATTAAATTTAAATTATAATTTCCATCCACTGTTTCTATGTGATACTTCTTACAAAAAAAATATTGTTCCAGACTTTCTGACTATACATGCTTATAACTCATGATCCCTCTTCATCTTTATTAAATAGTTTGATTTTGCAAAGAAAAAGTATGCATTTTGTCAACAACAATTTATTCATGATTTGCTGGTTGTAACAAATGCAAGATGTCACTGGGAAACTCTTAAATATAATAGGAGAGGCAAATATATGAGATCTCCATTACTGTTTAGCTAAGTTGTTCAGACCTTGAGTTTCTGGACTCAAGAAATCCTCCTACCTTGTCCTCATCCAAGTAGCTAGGTCTCCAGGCATGTGATACCCGCCCCCAGTTTGGTTTAACAGTCTTAATCTCTTTTAGTCACTAAGATTTGGGGGTTACAATTCTTCCATATAAAGTAGAAAAAGGTAAAAATACTAGAGTATTCCACCTGTTATGACTTTGTTATGGTTTAAAGTGTTTATATAATAACATTTTTTGAGTGAGAGAGAAATAATTAGGTCATTGAATCTGCTGCCCTTGGAAGGACTGAGGTAGTTGTCACCCAACATCAAGTCAGTTCTTAAGAGAGTAAGCTGCTATGTACGAAAGAGTAAGTCTTACTCCTAGTCATTCTCTGACTTCCTGTCCTAGCAGGACATCTTTCTCTTTAATAATTAGTCCAGCCACAAGGACATCCAACATAAGGTCCTCACCAGAGTTCCAAAGGAAATGAATGATTGTGAACTTTCAGACTGGAAAGCAGTTAACTAAATCTCTCTCTTATCTCCCATCCTGTTGCGGGAGCTCCTTCCGCTCCTTCAGCCAATAGCTGCTGAGATACC
>LOJH01056211.1:0-11743 GCA_001685095.1 Ellobius talpinus | reverse complement strand
AATAAATAAATCTTAAAAAAATAAAATAAAATAAAATAAAAAATCCATTAGGGAGTTGGGCGGTGGTGGCGCACACCTTTAATCCCAGCACCTAGGAGGCAGACGCAGGCGGATCTCAGTGAGTTTGAGACCAGCCTGGTCTGCCAAGTGAGTTTCAGGATGGCCAGGACTGTAACTCGGAGAAACCCTGTCTGGAAAAACAAAAACAAAACAAAACCAAAAAAATTCAATAGGGTTTGGATGTAATCAGCTGGTAGAACATTTGCCGGGCATGACAAAATCCTAGGGGTTCAATCCCTGTTCCCCATAAACAGCACGTGGTGGTGTAGACCTGTACTCCGAACATTTGAAACAAAGGCAGAAGGATTAAAGTTCACCGTCACCTTCAGCTACATATCAAGTTTGAGGTCAGTCTAGGCAAGAGACCCTGACTCAAAAATAAGCAGAGGGGAACACAAAAACAAAGTGTACCTATCAAAGGTCTGAAACAATAACATTTTAAAATACCAAGCTATTACATTCCATGAACCTACAAGATGCCTAAAAGAAAAGGATTCTAAGAATTTTCAAGGAGTTTTCTAGAAGTCTATCAAAACAGACAGACAATAATATCCTGAGTGCACTAATAAAGTCTGGCAGTGACACTTGAGAACAGGAGTAAACTGAAGGTTCAAGAAAGACTCATCAGCATTTTAGCCAGGCATGGTGACAAACATGACCTATAATCATAGTGCCTGGAAAATGGAGGCTAGAGGATTAGGAGATTCACTAACAGCCTTTGCTATACAGCATGTTCAAGGTCAGCATAATCTACAGGAGATGCAATCTTCAAAACAGTAGTAGTATTTTAGAATAAATAAGTTTTATTTCTTTTTGTGAACAAGAATTCAATTTTCTTGCTCAGGTAGGTCTTTATCTCCTGGTTCTGATGGTTTCTTCTAGCCTCATCCCATTCTTTTGGGTGCTGGGATTATATGCATGTGCCCCATACTTGGCATAAGGAGGTTACAGAACCAAAGGATTTGTAACAGGCCTTTAATCCCAGCAATAGGGAGGCAGAGGCAGGGGGGTCTCTATGAGTTGGTCATCAGCCTGATCTACAATGAGTTCCAGGACAACCAGGGGCATGTAAAGAAACCCTGTTTCAACAAAAACAAACAAAACAAACAAAAGCAAAGAATTGGGAGTCAGGAAGATGGATCAACAGGTAAAGCAAAGACTGGTAAACTGAAACTAAGCTCAATACCATTAATCCACATGGTGGAAGCAGAGCCAACTCCTGCAAGCCATCCTGAGCGCACACACACACAATTCATTTTTAAGAAAAAGGGCTAGCGAGATGGCTCAATGGTTAACCCAAATGATGAAAATAAGAGAACTGACTCCCACAAGTCATTCTCCAACCACACATCTGCCATACAAACACACTAATTAATTCAATGGGGGGGTGGACATAAAAGTTTGGTCCAAGTCCTACAGCTCAACTTAACAGCAGGTTCTCTACTATTCAAGCTTTGAAATACAAAATCTGAAGTTTATACAGGGATAAAAGTATAAATCTGAGCCTTGATAGTAAATAGGCCAGGAAAGCTATAAAGGCTATGACTAAGAAATAGTCAGCAGAGAACATAAAGGAAAATGACAGTGTAAGATCATTTTCAGTTTTTTTATATTTCATGCATATATTTTGAAATAAGGCCCTAGCAGGTGTGGAACTTACTGTGTAGACCAGGCTAGCTGGGAACTCACAGAAATCTACAAGCCTGTCTCTCAAAAGCTGGGATTAAAGGCTTAAAGGCATGCACCACCACACCTGACCTTTTTATTTTTAAATACATATACAAGCATGTGTCTTCATGGTCCATGTGAGTGATGTGTCCAGGGTGGCCAGAAGAAGATAGTGAATACCCTGGAGCTGTACTCATAAGAGGTTGCAAGCAGCCCAAAGTAGACACTCAGAACCAATCCTGGGCAATCTGCAGTTGTAACTACTCTTTACAGCTGAACCGTAACACTAACCCCTATTCTGTTTGTGTGTCTCCGTAATGTAGATGGAACTAGCAGTCAATATCATAGAACTCAACTTTTTATTATATTTATTTATTTTCTGGAGGAGGGATGCACATGTGTCATGGCACAAGCATGTGGGGCTCAGAAGACAATTTGCAGGAGTCAATTCTCTACTTTCACTAGTGGATCCTGTGGATCAGGATTGAAAGCAAGTAACTTTACCTGCTGAGCCTTCCTGTCAACCCCTCACCTTATTTTTTGAGCCAAGGGTCTCTCTGTGAACCTGAAGCTTGCAATTTCAGCTACACTAGCAACCAGGGAAGCCCCAAATAACTGCCCGTCCCTGCACCCCAATGCTGGGGTTACAGAGGCATTCCACTGTACCTGCCTTTTAAGAACCTGGCTTTTAAGAGAGTACTTAGGATCAGAACTCAGCTCGCCACCCTTGAGCAGCCAGCACTTTACCCAATGAGCCATCCCCCTAGTCAGAGATCCATAAGACAAAGGGGGGGGATAAAGCTAAGTGAAACAAATTAAGTATAAAAAGAAACAGTTACAAATAATAAGAGTAATCCAAATCATAAAAACAGAAAAGAGAATGATGCTGTTAAGAACGGAATGAGAGAGAGTAGAGTGTTACTGAGTACAGATTTTTTTATAGGATAAGAAAAGTTCTGGCCAGGCGGTGTTGGCGCATGCCTTTAATCCGAGCTCTCGGGAGGCAGAGGCAGGCGGATCTCTGTGAGGAAGAGGCAGGCAGATCTCTGTGAGGAAGAGGCCAGCCTGGTCTACAGAGCGAATTCCAGGATTGGCTCCATAGCTACTGAGAAAACCTGTCTCAAAAAAACAAAAACAAAAAAACAAACAAAAAAGGAAAGTTCTGGAAAAAGATGGTAAGTAGCTGCACAACAACAGAGCAAATACACTTAATACTTTAACTACACATCTAGAAGTGATTAACCTAGCAAACTTTGCTTAGTGCTTTATCAGGGCTAGGGGGTAGTACTGGGATCAGACTCAGAGCCTTGCACATACCAGGCAAGTGCCCTACAAATGAGCTATGTTCAAAGCTACATGCATTTTATCATACTTTTAAAGAGTAAATAAAAATCAACCACATATAGAAAATATCAAATAAATATAAAGAATCCTTAGCCAGAAAAGTGATCTCAAAAAGAAAGAAAAGTAAGAAACAGAGAGAAGGGACATTTTATTTTCTTTTTTCAGAGACAGGGCTTCCCTGTCAAACAGTCCTGGCTGCCCTGGAACACGCTTTGTAGACCAAGCTGGCCTCACTCACAGAGATCCACCAGCCTCTGCCTCCCAAGCGCTGGGATTAAAGATGTGCGCCACCACTGCCCGGCTGAGGAGGGACATTTTCAACACACACTTTTCCTTCATTTATAAACCATCTCCTAAAAGAGAATAACACCTCAAAGCCCATACATCCCTATGCATTATTCTCTTTGGCCATCAGTCCTAGACGTTCCTACATGATGACAAAGCTCTGAGTTAAAAACTGAGGTAAACTCCCATAAGCAGTCACTAACGGGCTAAGGCTCTGACTCAGAGAGGAAAGCGCAAATGTTAGCACCAGAACGCAAATCTCCAATGCCCATGTGACAAAGTTCCAGTGTCTCTACGGTGAGATGAAAAGGCAGGGACACAGAATCCCCCAGAAACTTCCAAACCAGTCAGCTTATCATAAAACATAAAGAGACATCCTGTTTCAAACAAGATGGAATGGTAGAGACCAACACCTGAAGCTGTCTGTCCTGTCCTCACACTGTGGTGTGTCTCCCCCTAATATGAGACCTCTCAAGGGAGAGGTCTCAGGGAGAACCTCTTCCCTTCTCTCAAGGGAGAAAAAAAAAAGAGCCAGAATCAGTATTTAGAACTTCAGTAGAAAAACCAGAACTTAAAATTTAATTATAATGTCCACACTCTTAATTACTAAATTTACTACAAGAACTAAATATTTCTGCCTCTGGCAAGTTTAAATTTTCACATAAAGAGGGAAAAGAGAAAAACAAATACCTAATATTAGAATATCACTCTTTGCACTTTTTTAGTATTGATTTTATTAATATTTATTAGTATTAGCATAAAAAGACTTCTCATGGACACTGACATATTGTATTTGTGGTAGTGCCCTTCATTACTGGCTTTGTGTCACTGACCAACAACTAATCTCTTTGGACATGTTTTCCAATCTTTTTCTTTTTTTCTTCAAGACAGGGTTTCTCTATGTAGCCCTGGCTGTCCCAGAACTTGTTCTGTAGACCAGGCTGGCCTCAAACTCGGAGATCTTCCTGCCTCTGCCTCCCAAGTGCTGGGATTAAAGCCGTGCACCACCACTGATGGGCACAGTTTTCCAATCTTACTGGTAAGGAATTCATTATGGTATCTTTGGGTTCTTAAAAACAAAACAAAAGCAAAACACACACAATAAATTTTAACCATTTCTAAGACTATTAACTATAGTGGGTTTGGGTTTATTTGGGGTTTTGTTGCTGTATGGCTTCTGAGACAGGGCCTGATGCAACTCAGACTGGCCCTAAACCCCTAATCCTGTCTCCAATTCCCAAATGCTGGGGTTATAGGTATATGTCACCAAATCTGGAGGGTTTTTGTTTGTTGAGACCAGGTTTCTCTCTGCAGCCCTAACTGTCCTGGAATTTGATATGTAGACCAGACTGGCCTCCAATTCAAAAACAATCACCCCGCCTCTGTCAATAGACTGAATGCTTCCATTAAAGCTTGGAGGGGAGGTTTTCAGGAGGGTTTTTTTTTGGTTTTTTTGTTTGTTTGGTTTGTTTTGTTAAACAAAAGATTTTGAAGAGCCCTCTGAAACAGCTTAATAAGTAAAACTGGTCTGCAAGGCTCATGACCTGTGATCCCTGGAACCCACAGTGCAGAGAAGCACCTTTCCAAAGCTCTCCTCTGACCTACACACATAGACAGACAAATGGCAGACAGAAAATTTTGCATTTTTAAGGGCATTTTTCAAAAACTCTCAAACTTTAACCTTACAGTATATACTCATATCTATTCTTTTACTCATACACACTAATCTGTGCTGCAAGAAATCAGAAAAGGTGGACATGGGGCACATACCTTTTATCCCATCAGGACTGAGTAAGCAGTGAATTCAAAACCAGCAGGTAGGGCAGAGCATGGGCACTCACCTTTAATCCCAGCACTTGGGAGGCGGAGGCAGAGGCAAGAGAATCTGTGAGTTCTACATAGCTAGTTCCAGGACAGCCAACACTAAAGAAAGAGTTTGTTTCTGTCTCAAAAAACAAAACAAACAAACAAACAAAAACCCAGCAGGTCTACATGGCATGTTTCAGGTCAACCAGGGCTACATAGTGAGACCTGAGATTTTTAAAAACAAAATGAGAAAAATAACTGGTGGCAGGGTTCCTATGGTACAGCTAATGTTCTGTTTCTTGGTTTGAGCGCCAGTCATACTGTATACGTATTTTACTTTGATATGGAAAAGGGTACTTTTCCCCAAAGATAAACAGAATATAATAATTTCACTGTTACAGACCTTTCTGTTCTAAACAGATAAATCAATCTCTCTTCCCCACCCCATCTCTCTCACCTGTCTGTGCCAACAAGTTCACTGAAGTCCATCTCAACCTTTTTTCT
The DNA here is from genome assembly GCA_001685095.1 of Ellobius talpinus. Taxonomy (NCBI): domain Eukaryota; kingdom Metazoa; phylum Chordata; class Mammalia; order Rodentia; family Cricetidae; genus Ellobius; species Ellobius talpinus. Next base: position 6,076 of record LOJH01056211.1, on the reverse strand, counting down.
GGATCCGGCCCAAAAACCTCTTCCATTCTCATACCCATAGAATACCCATGACACTTAACTTTTTGCACCTAGCTCCCCCTACTCCAGTGCTAACAAAAGAAGCCACAGTCTTACAGATGTTAGGCAAGCACTCTCCCACTGTACTCCCATTCGTAACCAAACACTGCCACCCACCCTTTGTTTACTACTCTATCAGTCTAATCAAGAAAGCCTTTGAGGTGTTGAGATCAACATGCTCAATATGTTCACAGAAAATAAGGATATACTTTACAAAGGAAGCCAAGATGCATCTAAACATTTGCCACAGATCAGTCTCTCTTTTGTAGTGCTGAGGATAGAATCTAGAGCCTCCCACAAGCAAGACAAGTGTTCAATCACTGAATACATGTCCAGTCTTACAGTCTTCTTAAGAGTAAAGTAAGCCAGTGGTGGTGGCACACACCTTTGATCCCAGCACTTGGGAGGCAGAGGCAGGAAGATCTCTAAGTTCGAGGCCAGCCAGAGATGATAAACAGAGAAACCCTGTCTTGGAAAAGAGTAATGTAAAGGTCATGGATAGTGATGCATGTGTTTAGTCCCAGCACTTAGGAGGGAGAGGCAGGCAATTTGAGTTCAAGCCAGACTGCTCAACATAGTGAGTTACAGCCAGTGCTATGAAAAGACTTTGTCTCAAAAAAAAAGCAGCAGCAGCAGGATGGTAGTAGTGCACACTTTAATCCCAGCACTTGGGAGCCGGAAGTAGGCACATTTCTGAGGACAGCCTGGTCTACAGAACTCTAGGACAGTCAAGGCTAAACAAAGAAACCCTGTCTTGAGGGGTGGGGAAGACAAAACAAAAACTAAAAGAAGGGTAAAGTGAAACAAGAAATGTAATCCAACAATATCACTTGTACAGGCTTTTGTTTTTTAAAGCACTCTGTAAGGCTGCTATGTTCAGTTCTCTCCAGAACCTCATAAGGCACACTAAACAATCCACACAAAACTGTAGCTTATGTAACTGAAGAAAAATTCTATTCTTGCTGAGCAGTGGTGGCAAAGGTCTTTAGTTCCAGCGCTCAGGAGGCAGAGGCAGATGTATCTAAGTTTGAGTCAGCCTAGTCTACAGAGTAAGTTCCAAGGCTACACAAACCTTGTCTTGAAAAACTGAAAAATAAAAATCTACTCTTAAAAATTGTTGGACCTCAGGTATATGTACTCAGTAGTGGAGCACTTACCTACTAAACAAAAAAATCTGTTAAAATTTTTTTCAAACTCTAGTTACATTATGTTTCTTATAGATAACTTTACCTTTTTCTTTAAATCAAAATCGAGACAGGGTAGGATATAGCTCAGTGGTAAAGCACTTACCTACAACAACTGACACACATACACACACACACAGAGAACAGTGCAAAGGAAGGGAAAAGAATTAAAGGGGAAAACAAACAATCTTTTGTTCTAAAGACAAAAGATTCAACCAATCTTTGGATAAACACTACACACCTTACATAGTGACAGCCTTATAGGTTCTTCAAAGTTCTGTCTACAGTAGTAGGTCTTACCAATTGGAAGTTGAGAGACATTTACTAGACACTACTGACAAGGGTAGTAGGTTTAGCAGCAGTAAGAGCACCAGTGTTAGACACTGGAGATACTCAGGCACACCTTATGATGCACTGGAGAGCCAGTTACAATTAAAAAAAAAAGCTGCTCAAAATGTCATTAATTCTAGAGTTAAGAAACTATGCCCTAGAGAGGTATGGTGTCCATGCCTTTCATCCCAGAATTCAGGAGGAAGAGGCAAATGGAGCTCTGGGAGCTGAAACCAGGGTGGTCTAAGCAGTGAGTTCCAGAGCAGCTAGGACTACAGAGAGGAGAGCTTCTGCCTTAAAAAAAGAAAATAAAGAAAAGAACAACAAAAAAGAAATAACAAAAAGAAAAAGAAACTATGTCCTACAGAAATCAAAACATATTCTTTCATAAGTTTGCAAGCTACTTGCATATAAGATAATCTAGGCCAAGCCAGATCAACTCTAGTAAATTTCATAAATTTTAAACTTGTTTTGAAAGAATAAATGCTAAAAAAACCTTAGTAGACAACAAAAATTTCATGAAACAACCTTGCTTATACCACAGTAAACATTCCCTTTGAGAATGCAAGAAAATGTCAGCAAACTATAGCTAAGAATTATGTATTTAAAAAGTGGGATATGAGCATAAATATAAATCAAGTTATACACTTATTTAAGGGCACTTTATATCACTGAACTTCAAATTTAAAAATATTTTATTTTGAAATTCAAGTGAACCTTTAAATTATAGAATACCAATTAATGAGTTTATACTAACATTAACTAGTGCTTAAATGCTTTAACAAGTAATACAAAGTACTGTAAGTAATAAAAATGTAGGCCCAATTTTGATAATTAAAAGTATGTCTATCCTTACCAAGCCATGACAGTGTAGTGCATATTAACATAAGCAAACCCGAATTCTAAAGTCATGTTTGCAGACAATTTAACGTCTCTGAACCTCAATTTTCTCACCTAAAAAAAATCTACTTCAAAGACCTATTGCTAAGAATTAGCAGTAATACATAAACAATAGAAGAGGCATGCAAATGGCAGCAGCAGTAGTTGGTAGCAATAATACAAGGCAGGAATATACTAAAGAATGGCTTAATCTGTTGATCCTCACAAATAGCAATCCACCTGACTTGACTCATAAACTGCAATGTATTCTAGGTAAATTTTAATTCTGAGCAACTCTCAACCACTACTTAAAATCAGTCATATTCTAGAGTATTTAAAAGATAAAAGGCCCATCTCCAAATAGTACTTTATGAAAGAATAGATGCCACCTTTATTTCATTAAGTACCATTCACATGACTCAAAGTTCAAAGTGCCCAGTCATGCAACTTCTCCTACACATAAATAACCAGTTTTACCTACTTTTCATAAATCCTTTCTCTGCACTGTACCGGCAAACACACATCTCCCCTTTCGATACAAATGTGAGTGCCTCTCCACAATACCTGGCTACGTCTTTCACATTTATGTTAAATGCTTATATTTTAACTAATACATTTAGCAAATTCCTATGATCAGAATTCAGTGAATGGCAGCTATCTTTACTTGTATTTTTTGAGACACGATCTCTCTATGTATCCCTGGCCATACTGGCTAGAACTCACTGCTTCTGCCCACCACCCCTCTGCACCCTTCCCCCAACCCCAGCGCTGAGACTAAAGGCATGCTCTGTAAAGAGTTATCTTTACAAATTACTTAGAAACAGATCAAAAATAAGTCATTAGATCCACCAAAATTCTTAAACGCTAGCATGTTATTCAAACCTGGTACATAGAAGATTTACATGAGGTGACATGCTGAAACAATTACTTGATTAGCTATTTAAAAATTACATTTATATTCTTAAAAAGGAAATATATAGACTGTACTATGGGTTCTTCTCTGATGTGAAAATTAATTAACACAGCCTACCTATGGAACTGGACATAATAATGTATCAACAAAATATTGGTTAAGGATAAAACTATCTGTTGGTTGAGCTTTTTTACATTATCAAATGTTTTTTTGTTTTGGTTTTTTTTGAGACAGGGTTTTTCTGTGTAACAGCCATGGCTGTCCTAGAACTCACTCTGTAGTGAGTTGGCTGGCCTCCAACTCAAAGATCCACCTGCCTCGGCCTCCCAGTGCAGGAATTAATGGCACATGCCACCATGCCCAGCTTACGATATTAAATTTTATCTGATCTTTTCCTAGTATTCTTTGCAGCTTACTTTCCTGGATTAAGTTCCTGCTACGTTTACAGAGGCACTGTTCCAAGATAACTTGTGTTCCTTAGAAAAACTGACAATTTTCTTTAATCTCATACATTAGAATAAGCTTTTATTTTATTTGTATGTGTGGGTATAGAGGTCATGTGGGTCCTCAGGACTGAACACAGGTCATCAGGCTTGGCAGCTCAGGCTTGGCAGCAAGCCTCCTTTACCCACGGAGCCATCTCCTCAGCCCATCACTTAAATAGAAAGTCACATCACATAAAGCAGATATATGGATTTTCAGGGATTTTAAAAGAAGCGTTCGAGGTCTAAAGACTTGTCTAATCTTACTGTTTTAGGGTGCTAACAAAATATTCTCTTATCTTTCATTAAGAATATTTCTCTACAATCCCAAAGTACATTTGCTTATTAAAGAAAAAGTTAAAATTACTGTTAAAATTTGTGAATATGTGAATACAGACATTCACACTGTTTCTTCATTGTTCCACAAAAATACAAAGTCATCCTTCCATTCAGAGTTTTGGCAAATGAATACAGAGGTCAGAGTTCATGCTTTGTAAGACGGATCACTACTTATTTCTTAGTCTGTTCACTAAGTCTAATATATCACTTCAATTTTAAGTAACTTTCTACATGTCCACTTGGAAAGATGGATACTTATCTGCAGACTGTGACACAATAATGCTGGAGCGCTAAAAGATTTGTAACAATTACTCATACACTTAAAATGCCTAATTTTAAAAATCATTATTGACATTATTAAAATACCAAGCATATAAGAAAAACATAAATAGCACTACTTATTGGACAACGGAATGTGAACCTTGAGGAAAAACAACTATTTCCAGAATTTTCTTGCTAAATACAAACAGAAAATCTGGCATTTTTGTTCACTCGGGTCTGAAAAGTTGTACTATTACTTGCACAGCTAAGTCAAATTATTAAATCACTTTCTATATTCCACACATGTATGGCCAGCATTAATGTATTTAAATTCTGAAGGACTCACGGGTAACAAAAGTCTTATTTTTTAATATGCTATTTCGTGGTATGCTATTTTGTGTCAAAACAAACCTAACTCAATAATGAGCTACAACAATGTGCATCTGAAGAAATCGCTTGCTTTTACTAGGGCTCTTTTCAAAAGTTAAGACAAGTACGAGGGACATCGCAATGAGGTTTCACAGGACACTAGTCACAGCGGCATTGCCCTAGGAGAAACTCTGATACTGGTAAACACTATTTTGAAATAAGCCACTCATCCACTTCATTATTTTTCCTAGAACAAATCATTTAACATAACAAACAACTTGCCTTTCACCAGACAAAAAGCTTTACATTGTCAATGAGGCCTAGGTACTGGTGGAGTATGTGGAAAACAGGTAACTAATTTAGAATTAATTTCCTCGATGTAGCGAAAAATGCTTCAACGCCCCTTCCCAAAAACGATACTGACCATTATGTCTCCATGGGGCCCCCAACAGTCTACTATAAGGGAGTAATTGAATGTCTTCCTTTCCTCTATGCCTAAGGACTCTGTAGGCGCCTTCCTCAAAGAAAAGACAGCGAAGGCCTGGCAGGTAATACCCAGAGTCCCCCCTAAAAGTGTGGGCCTATGAGGTGCGCTGCTGCCGGGGATCTAGTTACTATCTTCCCCCTTCCCCCAAACCACTTCCCGGGTTTTCACGGCCTGCTTCTTCCCCACCCCGGAGTCACACTCCAGATGTTGCCGCCGCCTCGGGGCTCTCTCTCCAGAGCTCACGTGTCCCCGACAAGTGCTTCTGCATCTGCCCCCCAAACCCTGGTCCTCCCCAGGCCGCCCGGCCGCCCGCGAGCCCGTCTAGCCCAGGGCCCGGGGAGGGGAGGGAAAGGCGGCAGGAGGAGGAGGGGAGACCGCCGCTTCCCCAGCGGCAGAGGCGGCCACAACGAGGCCGGCCTGGGCCGCCGGGGTCGCGGAAGGAAGGGCCCTCCCGCCCCGGGCTGACATGGGGGTGTCCGGTAGCTCATTTCTGACCTCCTCGCTCTTCAGCACCTCCTTGAACTCCCGCTTGATTCGCTGCACCGCGATGTTGGCCATGTCTCTGCCCGCAGCTGATTCGTACCCGCCTCCTCCGCCACCACTACGACGACCGCCACCGCCGCCACCTCTTCCTCCACCGCCTCCTCCCTCAGTGACTCAGACCCGAGCACACGTACGCTGCCACTGCCACCCTTGCCGCCGCGTTTCCCCCCTCAGAGTAGAATCACCTCCGCGCCCGGCCACCAAAATGGCGCCGGGTCCGCGCATGCGCACC
>LOJH01056210.1:0-11744 GCA_001685095.1 Ellobius talpinus | reverse complement strand
GGAGGTGGAAAATTTTTTTAATAACAATAAAAAAAGTGTCTGAAAAAAATATAATATGAAAAAGAAAACTGAGTCCCAGTGTCCAATAAACGAATGTATCAGAAAAACCATATAAGCCTTACAATCTATAGTATAAGCAAAAAGGTTATTAAATTCCTGGATGATAATATTGTTTGCAATTATATAACTTTTAAGTTTTGATTTATTAATTAATCAAATAGTTTCCTTTGTTATGAGATTTCAGTAAATTGTTGTAGGTGTAATAATTGTCCAGCAGGTATCACAGTTGAAGCCACGTGGTGAAGAGACGTGACCGGCGGCAGCATGAACAGTACTGTACTGCTTTGTTTTTGCTCATTGGTGCCTAGTTAAACATTAGCAAATATGCTTTGCTTGACAAATTAAAGCAATTAAATCAATTTTGTACATGGAGCAAGGAGTCCAGAGCTCACAAGCAGGGAGCACAAACTGGAAGTTGCACAAGTTGCTGCTCGTGGCAGGGAAAGTGGTAGGGGGAGGGAGACCATGCACAAGCCTCTGAAATTTCCACGTCATCTTGCTTAGCTCTGCTGTGGTAGCGTTTTGGGGAAAAAAATGCTTAGTAGGTGAAATCAAGCCAGGTGGGTGGGAGTGGGAGACCTTCTGGGCCGCAGACCTTTTGGGCCTTTTAAACCAGTCCACCCGGTAGGTGTGGAGTTGGGATCCACATGGTCACCAGATGAAGACGGACACTAAAAATAAAACCCACACTAGCTCAGAATTGAGTATAATAAAGAGTTAAAGAGTTATTTATTTAGTAGTAGACTCACAGATCACAGTCCTCTGCATGAACAGGGAACAGAAACTGAATCCAGCAGCCCGAAGAGAGCAAGTGCGTGCTTTACATTGGCATTTTTACTATAAGAGGCCATGCCCAAGTAGGTTGGTATCTTAAAGACTGCTGGCTGAGGGATTCCCACAGAAGAGCAGCATGAGGTACGATCATCTATTCATGTATGACCATGAAGAGCAGAGAGTAAGTGGTATACCTTCATGTGTTAGGCCAAATGGGGGTGCTAACATGGGGTTTTCAGGAGTCCTTCAAATCATGTAAACATGGCTGGGTTTCCAGGAGAATTCTGACCATTAGTAGATGCTTGAGGTTGGTGGTCTCAGACTGCAGGCAGCTGCTGAAGCTGTTAAGTGGCTTCCCATCATTGTGACAGAATACCTAAGATAAACAACTAAAGAAGGAAAGATTTTGTTTTAACTTGGGTTTCCAGACGTTTTAGTCCATGGTTTCATGGCTATGTAGCTTTGGGCCTTTGGTTGAAGCAGATCATCATTGTAAGAATTCAAGACAGAGGTAGCTGGTGATCTCAGCCAGGAAGTGAGAGAGGCAGAGACCTGAGTCCTCAGAATACTCTTTAAGAATATGTCTCCAATGACCTTATTTCCTTTTAAGAGGTCCCATCTCCTAAATGTTTCTCTCCCATCCAAGCTCAAAGCCTTTGGGGGTTTTAAGATCCAAACCAGAAACTGGTGGGAGGAAACAGGAACCTACGTCTGAGAATCTGTGAGAAGACACAGAACAAACAAGCAAATAGATAAGATGAGATCAACATTTATAGAGGATTGTGAAGTTCTATATTTATCCAAAATTAGTAGTTATTATTTGTCAGGCTGCCTGGGGATCTTGAAGATTGTTTTGCGTATGAGTAATTAAATCACTTTTTAAAATGTTGACTTAAATGGCTTCATTTGGGAGTCGGTTGTAAAGACTGAGGAAAGGATAATGCTAGAGTGAGGAGGAAATCACACTAGACTAATGGGTACTCTGCAGACAGCCCTTGGTTCAGAATTCCTCCAGGTATTTCTGTCAAGTGCCTTTGGCTCCTGCCTGTGTATATAATCCTTCAGAATGATGGCCATATTGTCTCTTTAAGGAAATTACTTACAAATACATATAAACACATTTAACTGCAGAGAAAGCTTTTGTGAATTAGTACCAACCAGCTTAGCACATTAACTCATTACTATTTTTAAAGCAGACCTCCGGGGAAACCTTTTATTTTTAATTAGGCACAAAAAAACCGAAGTGCCCAGAATGATGGCTTCCAGGATTCCCCATAGGAAACCCTTTTATTTTATCATACTCCCCATCCCTGGCAACATGATTTAGCTCTAAAACGGTGTTGCTTAACTTATTCGCTTAATAAGAATTCTACTATTTTTAATCACATCCTTCTACCACCATCTTCTAGATGTCCAACTCCTTTGCTTCAGTGTGTTTGTGTTAATTTGGTTTAGGAGCAGTGCATTTACAACACAAAACTCCTGTTCACTTGGCATGCTGAAGGCCAGGAGCTGCTCCTCTGTGGAATATGATCAAGACAGGGGTGGAATCTCGGCTCCTGAAGAGCAGGAGTCTCTGAAGACAGCAACAGTTCAAGAGTTGGGTCCCTTCCTGTGAAAGTTATACTCCCAGTCCTGTGATAGCTCCTGGTTTAAAGCAACCACCTCTGCTGCCCAATTTCCAAAATTATGTACACTTTCTTCATTTCCTGAGATTATGACTTGGTTACTTATCCTTGAAACCCCTGTGCAGGCTAAACCTAGTCTTCTGCGGGCAGAGAAGGACTAGGACTAACAGTTTTGGGGGCTCAGACTATATGGCTTAGCTTGGAAATATTTACCCTTGGGTCATTTTATTGACAATTGTTAACATATATTTTTTACATTGAAACTTAAAATAATTTAGTAAACTAAAGAAGTATGTGTGTGTGTGTGAGAGAGAGTGATTCTGTCAAGAAAACCCTCACAGATATACCCAAAAATGTTTGCATAACCTAAGTTTTCTGAGAAATTCAGCTGTGTAGCTAAGAGTTAAAATGTCAGTTAAGCTGGAAAGAGTGAAGTCCACTGATTCAAGAGATGATCCACAACTAGGGTTGGAAGCAGGGTGTCTATGAATCTTCCAGTGATCACAACATGGCAATGCTGGTGAGAAAATAGACATAGCTTACACACAGAATTCTATGTTTGGCCTGTCTCCTCCCTCCACATACACATTTGTTTTCTGTGCAGTGAGTATCAAATGCTGATCACTCCTCTGTGTAGCCCAGTATCCACAGGATTTTTATATGTTGGAGTGTAAAAGTTCCCAAGAGCTACAGTGATTTACAGATGAAAAAATTCACGCTGTCTCCAATCCTCTGAGTCTACTTGCACAGTTAAAACAGGCGCCTTAATCAAGTTGTTCAGGCCTGCCTTCCGATGCTGGACTCAGGAGTGATCCAGTAACCTGAGTTCTCTGGCCATCCCAGGTGGCGGAAAGAAGCCATTTCCTTTTCCTTGGAGGCAATGCTCAGCAACTGGGTAGGACCACATGTTCAAAGGTAGCTTCGCCATCTGCATGGGGGTGGGAGGGGGAGACATGATACAGGCCTGGTAGGAGCCCTTTGAAATGCCAGGACAAGCTGCAGGCTATCTGAACAGGCAACCGTCCATGCAACAGCTGGAACCCATTAAGGCTGGCAATTTTTGCTCAAGGGAAAAAAAGTGCCTTTACATAGGCAGGGCCAATGATTTGTCTCACACTTGACCATGTTTGTAAAGGGATGCTGAAGGGAATTTAAGGCAAAGGAGGTGAGCCTTTCCCCTAGGGCTCTGCTGCAAACTCGAGCAACCTGCCTATGGAAGTAATTAGGTGCTGTGTTGATGGACTCTCTGTCAACAGTACATCACAATGTCCAGGAAAGGTGCAGGCCATTCTGTGAGAATTTCCTTAAGGAAAAATGGCTGTACATGGGAATGGTATTCAAATAATGTGACTTCCCTCCTGCTCTTTTTGTTATTGGTGGAGCTTGAACACAGGACCTCATGCATGCCAACCATAAGCTGCATCATTGAGTTATACTCCTAAACCACCACGATTGTTGCTTTTAAAATTAACACTGGTAACATAATGTTTAATGTTAATATATCAGTACATTCTTTCTAAGTTTTGTTTAGAAAATTTAATATTTGGGCTGAAGAAATATCCACTCAATAAAGTGCTTGCCTTTCAAATACAGGACTAGAGTTGGATCCCCAGAATGTAGATGGAAAATGTAGGGTATGGTGCCACATGTTTATAATCTCAGTGCTGAGGAGGCAGGGACAGATAGATCCTTGACACTCATTGGTCAGCCAGCATAGCCTATTTAGAGAATTACAGGCCAGTGAGTAAATCTCTCATGTCCTCCAAAGACACTGTGACCCACACAAATAAATAAAATTTAACTTAAAGGGGGGGCAGTTGTTGGTGAATTAGGTTGAGGAATTATTATGTAATGGGGGATATCCCTCTATATGCTGTGAATATTATTTATTACCACTGGTTAATATGACCAGGCAGAATAGATGGAGGTAGAAAATCCAAGTAAAGACACTGAGAAAAAGAAGCCAGAGTGAAGGAGACACCACCAACTGCCAGGGAAGCAAGATGTGACCTAACAAGCCACAAGCCCACGAGACTTGTGGTAAAATATAAACTAATAGAAATGGGTTAATTTAAGATATAAGAGCTAGCTAGGAATACTCCTGAGCCATCAGCCAAACAGTTTGTAGTTAATATGTTGCTGTGTGATTACTCAGGTCTGGGTGGCCAGGAAGCAAAAGCACAGTCTCCATTTACAGTTATGCCTAAAGCCTGACCTTAGTGGATGATGATAGAATTGAGAACATTAAGAGTTCCCAGGTAAAGTTAAAAACCACATTTTCCACTTTCTTTTGATACTGTAACTTTTTGAGAAATTTAGTTCTCTTTTGCTGTTGTACAAATGCAAGGCTTGTGCCCAGACTGAGTTAAGCAAAGAGGGAAGAGTGAGCATGGAACATTCATTGTAGCAGGTACAGAATGACTTTAGAGCCTAGAGTTTGGAAAACTTATTCCCTCAAGGTGTGGCGTTCCTGATGCCCACAGTGCAGCAGCAGCTTCTTCACTGCTAGATTTCATGTAAATCATCTGATCCTGGGTCCAGCAGTTGCCACTGCAGCATCCAGATCCCCAGTTCTCTGACTGTAACGGAGGCAACAGTTTCCTTAGAGTGCTAGGTTATTTCGTTATTCTGAAAATCCTTCTCTGAAATCCAGCCTAGAACCTGTTCTTCTAGCTATCCCAATGATTCCCTGAATTAGATTTCTTTCTACAAGAAAACAGTAGGACACTATCTCCTACAGGCAACCGATTTCTGATTAGTTCACTGTGGTCTCACTCTTGGTAAGGCTGTATGTATCTTTCATGATCATTTGCTTTGGAAAATATGTACGGTCCTTTCCCTGTGAACTTCACAGTTGTCATTGGTGGCTGGGTATTTTTTCCTGCTTTTAAACACAGTAAACCCTTCTCATAATCCGTGAGTTCTATGTTTGTCTTAGAGCAATGTGGTCAAGACTGCCATTTCTCTGGAGAACTCCACTGAGTAAATTGAGCCAGATTCCAAGGTTTTAAAATGGCGTATTCTTGTTTATGTCAGTACTCATTACAATCATTGACTGATATATATGTTGGGAGTCCTTTAAAAAATTAACTTTCAGCAAATAAAGAAGACCTCGGAATTTTTGAATGTTTTCATAGAATCATGAGAAATTACATTAGCACTTTATGAATCTATGGACCTTTGACAGAGGGCTTCTGCTTTGTGGGCACATAAATGGATTCCAAATCATAGGTCATGTCCTTGTACCACCAAAGGAACTCCCTTGGAAACCAACAACCTAGATCTTTCCTTGAGTGTTAAAGAAGGCAAACATACAAAATTTAAAACTTTGGACTTTTATATAACAGAATTTAATAAGAAACACAAGAAAACTCTCATTAATTATATAGTACTTCATTATATAACTTGTGATACTTTTGGAGCATAAGAAAACTAATGTCCAGTAGAAACATTACATATATAGTTCCAACTTTCACATATAGGCACAAAGGGGCACCATGTGTGGTGAGTCCTGGGCTGAATCTTGGTGTATAATGGTATGATTGTCAACTGCATAACAAATACTGAAGATAAATCAAGTTAGAAGATGAAGAGTTTGTTTCGGATCACATTTCCAGAGGTTTATAGCTGCAGCCAGTTGATCCTATTGTTTTATAGCCTGTGGGCATTAGGGAGGGCAAATGATGGAGGGAGGAAGCTGCTTACCTCATGGCAGCCAAGAAACAAAGAACGAAGGACTGGGGTCTTAATATCTCCTTCCAAGGTACACCCATTGTGACCTCATTTCAAGTATTTGATTATCTTTCTCATTCTTGTTTTTTCTTTTTCCTTTTTTTTTTGGTCTGTGTTTTGATTGGATTTATAGGTTTAGAGGGGTGATGGTTGTAAAATTAGTACAAATTTAATGTAGTTTACTTTTAAATGCTATTAATTGAAACCTCTACTTCCTTTTAGTTTAGTTTATATTTTCTCATGGTATATGATATTTTTTGTCTTCACGGGGTGACTCTTACATAACGGGACAGACACACAGAGGAGCTTTGATATTGCTCTAGAGCTACTTAGTGGTATGTTTGCCAATAGAAACAACTTCTAAAAAACAACTGAGAGAAAGGTTGGAAGTCCAAGAAAGAAATGAATCAGTCTTCATATGATAACATGTCTGAGAAAATGTGAAAGACTGTTATGAAATACTTAGCATTGTACAAAGGTGCATTGCTGAATGATAATCATTTTTGTGTGATGCTCATATTGTGTTTGGGGTGAAAACCTGAAGAGATTGACCTAGAGTTATTTCCTTAAAGAATGATGGCTAAATGTTTGATAAAGTTCATGAATTTGAAATCATGTGATTTGGGGAATGTGTGTTTTCTAATGCACCTTTACAAACAGAAAGGGTAGGAAAGGTACCTCTGAGCCAAGTGTCTTTGAAACACAATTGTCTGACAAGCATTCCATTCAGCAGAATCCTCAGGTCTCTAGATGCTAGGCTTTCCTGAAAGGGACACCTGCCACTTTGCCCCAGATGTTTAACTAATCAGTCCTATTTTATGGTGAGTTTTAAAAGAAGAATTAAATAAAACCAGAAATAAGAAAACAGAAAAAAATTTAAAACAACTTAAATATGTTATTTTTTACCTCATTTTTACATTTTTCACTTGAAGATGCAGAAAAAAGCAGATAAATGTGTTGTAAAGTGGATAACACATTTTTTTTTCTTATCTTGAGAAAAACCAGCTGGGCAGTGTGCCACTAAAATTCCAAAATAAGATAAATTTTTTTAAAACTATGTCCCCAAACTGTTTATTACTTAAATAATAAATCTATTAACCACATTCTGCCTCTGACTCAGTGTAGAGAACTAACCAGAATGTGCCTTATGATGAGAAACACTACCTTCAAGACTACAAACACCTCCTAAATTTTGCCAATTAGCAAGAGATGACAAACGACTTCACTATGGTGGCCATAATTTAGTATATTGGGGCTGTTAAGGCAGAAAAAGAAATGATTGAGTTTCACTTAAAATCACACGTTGGACAGGGAAAGAAAAGAAAGAAGTGGTAGGTGTTTATCATTTTCCCCATTGTTTCATCCAAGTCTCTCTCTCTCTGTCTCTCTGTCTCTCTCTCTGTCTCTGTCTCTCTGTCTCTCTCTCACACACACACACATACACACACATGAGCTTTGTGAACTATAAGATTCATTATAACATTGCTATTACTGTCTACTGAACTAGGTGGCTAACCTTCTCAAGATGCCTTCGTGGACAAGTTAAAGTATATTTTGAAACCAGAGTCCTTGCTGCTCTTGTTGTGTGTTTATCCTACACTGGCTGCACATAAAACTAAGGCTCTTACAGATATGATCTAACTTTCCTTCTCCTCTGTATCTCAGACACCTTTGTGTTGAATGAAATGGTACTTGAAATTTTTATTTCCTTAGAATTCTTTAATGAATTTTGAACTAGAACCCTTGAAACAGACTTTAAAAACCTGGTCTATTTACTCTAATTGTTCCTTACTCAAAACAAACTCATTTTCTACTGGTATTCCTTTTTCCCTTTCCCATTAAGTATTCTAATTTAAAAAGCTTTTAAATTGAACAGAATTGCCAGGTAATCACTATCCTTTCCTCGTACCTACAAAATACTGGCTCCTTTGTGTGAATTTTTTTCAAGGGAGTAATGACTTAAATTAGACTGAAATATTTGTTTTGTGAAATGATTCTTATGGCAAGAGAGCAGCCTGTGGAGAAAGCAATGTCTTTCAGGATGGGGAAGACAGAGAAAGAGGCTGACTGTCTAAGGATGGGTCCCCACATACTGTCATCTGTACATAGCAGTCAGTTGCTTTTTCTGCCCTGCCACCCAGAGCAGCCAAAACTATTCCCAGATACTGAAAGGGACACTGAATTAGGTAGAAAAGAAACAGATATGTGAATCTGACAGCTGGTTTTGACTCCCACCCACTGAGAGGGAGAAGAAGTTTATTGTTTCAGTTGATACCTGGTTTTTGGTGATATATTGTTTATTGCTGTTATTTTTAGAGTTATTCAGTTACTTTATTTTGAAAGTTGGGTGTGAGAATAGTCCTCATTCCTTGGAACAAGTCCACATCTTAGCCTACAAGCAACAGCGACTGTTCTGTATCACTCTTTTTTTTTTTGTCCCTGCATGTGAATGAAGCCTCAGGAAGGAGACTTACCCAACAACCCCAGGAACTGGACATCATTCACACCAGGGGCTGCACTCCTCTCCAGAGGCAGTGTGTTTATAATTGAAAATCAGAGTGGTGTAATAAAATCTGAACTTCTAAGCAGACAATACCATGAAGCATATGACATGCCTCTAAAATTTTCTTCTCTGAGGGATAACCACAGTTGACTCACAGCTTTAATCCCAGTGCTGGTGAGGCAGAGACAGGCAGATAACTGAATTTGAGGGCCAGCCTGGTTTACCTATATAACTGAGTTCTTGCTCACCTATGTAGTGAGTTCCAAGATAGTCAGAGCTACATAGAGTACATCTGAAAAAGGATGTGCTTAAGGGATATAAATTTTCAAAAATCTACATTTAATTTAAACAAAATATTGGATATAAAATATTTTTATTTTATTTTGGAAGATGTTGGTCTGGCTTTTAGATCATTAGTTGGGTTTTCGATCTCCTTATAAATTATCTATAAAGCTCTTTGTTCATAAATTGTCCTTTCAGTTATAGTTAAACTCTGTATAGATAAATGCTAACTTTGGTTTAATTTACTGTCACTTCCTCTGTTTCATCGAACATATGAACTACTTAAAATTCTTTGCATGTCATGCCAAAATTTAGGTCAATAAAGTGTCTGTTTCTACAAGTTTTTTTTTTCTCTTGCTTAGTTTTAAATTATATGGATCTGTCTCTTGGAATTCCTGGTGATTTTTAAAGCTTAAAACTAGAACACTGTATTTTAAAAATTACTGCTTGTAGGAGGCTGCTAGTTAGTTCCTGATCCCTCAGTTAGCTTAGACCTGAAATAATCACACAGAAACTGTATTAATTAAATCACTGCTTGGCCCATTAGCTCTAGTTTCTTATTGGCTAATCTCTTACATTTTAATTTAATCCATTTCTAGTAATCTGTGTATCACCACAAGGTTGTGGCCTACCAGCAGAGTTTCAGCACATCTATCTCTGGCGGCAGCTCCATGGCATCTCTCTAATTCCGACCTTCTTTCTCCCATCATTCAGCCTAGCTTTCCCTGCCTACCTAAGTTTGCTATAGGTCCAAAGCAGTTTCTTTATTCATTAATGATAATCACAACACACAGAGGGGACTCCCACATCAACTGCTGGTTCCGCCAATCTTTAGCATAGAAGGTCTACTCTTTCCTTGCTAAATGGAATCATAAGGACTGAAGAGGTGGCTCAGTTAGGAGTTCTTGCTGTGCAAGCAAGGGGATTAATGGCTCCTCAGCACACATGTAAAAGGTGCATTTAACCACGAGTTTGTGTAACTATAGCAATTCAGGTAGGATGACAGGAGCATCTCTGGGCATCCCTGGTTAACAGGTCTAGTTTAAAAAGGAAGTGGTTGGCTCCATGCTCAATGAGAGGATGTCCTCCTCTGGCCTCTCCATGTACAAGTGCTTACACACACACATACACACTGAATGACAGGTCATGTATATCAATTACATGAAGATATCTGGGCATAAGAGCTTGATGACAATCCTTTTCAAGAATCAAAGTGAGTCTATTAGCAGCAAAGCTAAAGAAGTGGTTTCAACCTACTGTAGTCACCTAGGACTTTTGTCTTTTCTATTATCTCTTTTTCTATGTCTGTTACTATTTTAATGATTCTAATTGAGAAGCAAACACCATTGTCTTCTGTTTTGTTTTTGTTTTTTGAGATGGGTTTTTTCTGTGTAATAGCCCTGGCCCCTGGCTGTCCTGTAACTAGCTCTTGTAGACCAGGCTGACCTCAAACAAAGATCTGCCTGTCTCTGCCTCCTGAGTATTGGGATTAAAGGGGTGTGCCACAATCACCTGGCTGAAAACATTATTGTCTTTAACATTCAATTTTCTGTGTGTTGAAAGTTTTGACACTCATTCTTTTGAGGTCATGGCCTAGTATGATGTCCTGAGGCTGACACATTCCATGGGTAAGAGCTATTTGTTTTATTTCAAATAATGATTTTTTGCTAGTGGCTCACTTGTTATGAATGCATAGAGGATTGATCACTCTGCCAATGGACACTGGGCTAGCCTTACAGAACCTGGCTTCCTGCAGTAGAAATGAAATGTTAAATATTCATTATGTATTTCAAATTAGTTAATTAGATATTAGGTACTGATCCAGTGTTAGAAAGGGACTGGACTACATCTCAACCTAAAACATTGAGTAGTCTATGGGAGTTCATAAACCATAGTTAATGAACACTGTGGTTCATAAACACTATACATTTTATTCTAGCTCTCCATTTTATAAGAATTAAGCATTATTCCTGTGTCTAGTATAAGAGTAGAGAAAAGGTACAAAAGCAGCATGGACTATGAGAAGAGCTTTGTTTGTGAGCAGGTATACCAATACAAGCCTAGAGTTAAGCTTGACTCAGAATTAAGGCCCAATGTAGGCTATTCTTGAAGTGCTGACCTGAAGTTACACTGAAGGTAAAGAGGAGACAGATGTTTAAAACCTAGGCATTGCGGGCTCATGGCTCAGTCTTTAGGGAAAAGAGAGCTTCTTCCAGGCATTGACTAAGGTAGCCAGAACTTAAGGATAGACTACTTTGCAGGCTGAGTGCCTAGATTTGACGAATACCTAGCCACTAACCCAGCCCTACACAAAATTCTAGAAGGAAAACTCCAACCCAAGGAACTTGGTTACGCCAACAAAAACACAGACAATTGGTGGTCTCATAGCAGCAAGTCCCCAAAAAGGGGAAAATGCACAAATTAACATCACCAACAATGAAAACTAAATTAGCAGGAGATAGCAATCACTGGTCATTAATATCCCTAATGTAAACAGACTCAACTGGCCTATAAAAAGCCACAGACTAAAAGATTGGATACAAAAACAGAATCCATCCTTGTTCTGCATACAAGAAACACATCTTAACCTCAAAGACAGACATTGTCTGAGAGTAAACGGTTGGGAAAAAAGTTACCAATCAAGTGGACCTAAGAAACAAGTGGGTGTAGCTATCCTAATATCTAACAAAACAGATTCCTAGCTAAAAATCAGTCAAAAGAGACAAAGAAGATCATTTCATATTAGTCACAGGAAAAATCCATCA
>LOJH01056207.1:0-15936 GCA_001685095.1 Ellobius talpinus | reverse complement strand
TTAAGTCCCAAAGAAATCACACAGAGGTCTACATTAACTATAAAATGATTGGCCTAGTATCTTAGGCTTCTTGTTAACTCTTATAACTTATATTAGCCCATAATTCTTATCTGTGTTAGCCACATGACTTGGTACCTTTTTCAATGAGGCAGTCACATCTTGCTTGCTGTGTCTGGCTTCCTTTGTGTCTGGGTGATGACTACAAATCGAAACTTCCCTCTTCCCAGAATTCTCATTGCTCTGCCTCTACTTCCTGCCTGGCTACTGGCCAATCAGCGTTTTATTAAACAAGTAAAAGAAACAAATCTTTCTTTATAGGGTAAAACCATTGTCCCACAGCAATGCCTATATCCCAGCACTAGGGAAACATGCAGGGGGATTGAGTTTGAGACCAGCCTAGGCTACATAGCAAAACTCTGTGTAACAGTGGGGAAAAAAAAAAAACTCAAGTAACAGTGGGAACAAAAAGAATGATTGAGGAATCAATGCCAAAGTTAGTCTATTTCGCTTCTTAAAGGCTAAGTTGACAATAGGTAGGCTCTAATCCATGCTTATTGATTCACATTGTCCAAAGGCAACAGAGTCTAGTGCAATCCTTTCTGGTCTGGATTACTAGTAGGTCTCTAATGTTGAACTTTGGGTACATACTAAACTCATGCTATTATGTTGCAGGTAAAGGACCTGGATAATCGAGGTTTGTCAAGGACATAAATGCCACATTGTGCCCTGGTACGCTTCACACTGAGTGCGTCGTATTGAGGACGCCGAAGATTTTTTTTTTTATAAGCAGTTTCTAAGAACAGAACCAGATGGGATTAGAATTGTCTGGAAGTTTTGCCCTGGACAGTATGGGCTGGGCCAAATCAAATGATTTTTGTAATTCTGAGCAGGTTACCAAATGAATTGTCATGGCTTTACTTTGGTCAATTAAAGGGGGGAATTTTTTTACTGTGCCTTATTTGTTTTGACTTAAATCAGCTGATTTGAGGATCACAGAAGTGAGTGGATGGAAGATCATATCCATGCTCTAGGTCCCCAGACAAACCAAATAGGAACATTTTCTTTCTCTCTCCTAAGTACTAGCTCTGGTTCTACAAATATAAAAACTTTGTCACACTTTTTGTTTTGTAGCACCCAGATACAATGCTTTGCATATAACGGGTGCTTAATAAATTTTTATCAACTGAATAAATGCTTCTGGGACCAGAGGAGTGCTGTTTCTGTGCAGGGAAGACAGCGTTCTTGCTGTTAGGTTTGTATTCTCAATGTCTATTTCTTTAGAAGATCTTTGGCTTTGTAAGTATTTCCGATCTCACCAGGGTTCTTTAAACTAGTGAGGGTTTTTCTTATTCTAAGCAAAAATGCGAACCAAATGTGACTAATCCAGTAGTTTTTAAGACTCAGTGAAACATATTACTCTGAGAGGAAGATGCTCCTCCAACTCTATCACGTACAGAGGTTGATGGTCAGTAGATGTTACTGGAATCAGAAAGTTTTCAGTACTTCACTCAATCTAAAACATAGTAAATGGCTATTTCCTCATTTCCTGGAGACTCTCCTAAATCTCTTGGTGTTCTCTACCATGAGCTTCTGTTCTTAGTGTGAGTCTGCTGTGTTCATACACCACTTTAGTCTTGATTACCTGGTTTGGAAGCCCTTGCTAAGTATGTAATGAGGATGTGGGAAGTGTTGCTACCAGCAGGTACCTAGAGATTGCTAGTCTGACGGTAAGAAAAGAGACTTTAAAAAGCATTTTAACTTCGAAGCATAGAGGTCTCATAGTTATTTTATGCCAGGATAACAGCTTTCTGTTCTGTATAATAGGACATTTCATCATGTATTTTACAATGTGGGACATAACCACTGATGTATAGAAACTGTCTTAAAAAATTAGTTATACTATTTAAGAAAACAAGAGGAATTATATGACTTAGATGGTCAAGTCACATTGGTACTCAGTGCATATATGCTTAGGTATACTTGTACCTAATGACCTCAAGCCAGTTTATGTACCATGTACTTTAACTGTGGTTGAAATTTAGATTTAACAGAAGAATTAATTTCCTATATGTAAATATATTACTTGATTTATATACCTAATTACTGCCTAGTGGGAAAGGTTAATCTGAGATTTATCAATATGATTATATTACAGGTTATTAGTAAGCTTTCTCTATAGTATAAATAGAATAACCCTTTTTCATATCATTTTACTCCTGGGATTTTGATATTTTCTAGTTTATGCAAGTTTTTTAAAAGATTGCTTTTATTTTCAGTTATAACCCACTTAATGTAAAAAAAATCCATCTAAAAAACAATACAATTTGACACATATACCTTCCCACACACCCATTGACTCTTATATTTTGTGTCACTATTTTTACTATCATCTCTTATAGTTGCAGTTACCTTTTACCTTCTGGCTATTATTAGTTAAGATGTGTTATATGCTGTTACTTTTTGACAGTTTCCTGTAGCTTAGGCTGGCTTTGAACTCAAGATATAGATGCTAGCTTTGATCTCTTGATTGTGCAGCTTCTGCTTCCCAGGTGTTGAGATTACAGGTGTGGCCCACTATAGCCAGCTAGTCATTATTTTTCCTCTATAACTTTTTTAGGAAGTACTTTACTTTTTTTTAGTACTTGTTATCTCTCCTCCCCCCTCACCTCCCTAGCCAATTCTCTTTCATTTGTGCCTGTTTTCTCTTAATGTGATCAAATATATTTGTTAAGCAACTTTTGCTCTTTTGAGACAGGGTCTTTTGCAGCCAGAGCTGGCTTTGAATTCCTGCTTCTCCTGCCTCTCTCTACTTGCCAAGTGCTGGGATTATAGGTATATGCCACCACACCTGATTACATTGTTTACTTTTAAGAATGTCTTTTATTTTTCAGCTTGAATTGGTTAACTCTCCAAGTTTGTTGAGTTGTATTATTTCACTGTGATATTTGTTAATCTTTTGCCTTTTTCATTGATTTGTTATTTCTAATTATCTTATGAAAGTATATAGGGCAAATAAATTTCTGGAGCTATTCTATACCAAAGTGAATGCATAGCTGGGTATAGATTTCCAGACTATCAGTATTTTGCATTGTAAAGGCACTAGCCTATTGTTTTCTATTTTCCTAATATTGAGAAATGCAGTTATTCTGATGAATATTTCTCTATTCTTTGCCCCAGACCCCTTTGTTGCATCTTTATTGTGGGTATCCACTGTCCTGGTACTATGGATTTTCATGTGTGCATAGTCAAGTTTTTTCTGTTTTTTGAAAAAATACTCTTAATATGTAGATTCTTCCAGCTGTTTTTCTGATAGGGTTAATTAAAAAAATTTAAATGTTAGGCAACACAGTATGACACTTTAAATATTTACTTTTATGTGATTGGGTGTTTTGCCTGCATATGTGTGTGTATTATGTGTATGCCTGGTACCCACAGAGTCCAGAAGAAGGCATCAGATTTCTGGAACTGCAGTTACAGACATTTATTAGTGGCTATGTGGGTGCTGGGAATTGGAAGAGCTGTCAGGGTCTTAACTGTTGACTCAAATCCCCTGGTAACGTTACTTGAATGTGGGGCTTCCTGAGTCAATTTCCTAAAATTTTCAGTTGTTCTTTTATCTTTCATCTCCTGGGAGATTTCTTAAGCTGTATTTTCTCTCTCCTCCCTTTCTCTCTCTCTCTCTGTGTGTGTGTGTGTGTGTGTGTGTGCTGCATTGGGCCAAACCCAGGGCCCTGTGCATGCCAGTGTGTGTGTGTGTGTGTGTGTGTGTGTGTGTGTATGGTATTGGGCTAAACTCAGGGCCCTGCGCATGCCAGTGTGTGTGTGTGTGTGTGTGTTGCATTGGGCCAAACCCAGGGCCCTGTGCATGCCAGTGTGTGTGTGTTTGTTGCATTGGGCCAAACCCAGGGCCCTGCGCATGCTAGCTAAGCACTCCGTCAGTGAGCTAATTTCTATCTCCAACCATGTTTTCAAGTATTTTATTTTTTCTGCTTTCTGTTTCTAAAGTTTTAAGACTTTTTGTTGTCTGACTGTCCCATTGTTTTGCTTCCTTTCCAATTAAAGACGTTCCCACATTCTTGGCTGCCATCTTTTATACTTCTGGGTAGTAGAAAGGGAGTCTGTGCTTGTGCTTTTCAGTATACTGTGATCAGGCTGGGCTGCTACACTGAGAAATCATTGATACTGGTGTTACATTTTTTTTCTTCCATCCATAAAATTCAAGGTTTGTATGTCCTCTTATTTAAGGATATTGGCCAGACTTTCTGGAGTAAAGTAGGAAAAGAAAACTTACAGGTTCAACTCTCAGTGATATATATATATATATATATACACACACACACACTTAAATTTAATTGCTGTTTTCAGTAGTATAACCACACTGTTTACTGGACTTACTCTACAAGCCAGCTTTTTTCTTACTTACGCCCTGAAGTCTTTTTACCAGTTTTGGGGAAGAGCTGTTCCTTGGTTACACAAGAGGAAGAGTGTGTAGAGGCCTGTTTCATACATGTCTTGAGACTGCCCCAGCTTGACCTTCATATTTAGAGTTGCCTGATGTCATTTCAACTTGAGTATTCTGGGCTTCCCACAATGCAATTCAAGTCGCTTTTCTGTACTTTGGGATTCATCTTTATTTTGTACTTATTACCTTTTATCTGCAGTAGGCTTTCACTCTTCCAAAATTTTCTTATACTCAGAAAGGAATAGAGGCAATTGCTTACGCTCCCCCCCTTTTAAAAGACCCTCTTACATATTCCTTACTTGGCTTCAACCTTGAATTCCTGATCTTTCTGCTTCTGCCTTCAGGGTCATAGGCAAGTGTTCGAAAACCTGTCTTCTACTATTCTTTTGTAACTATTTTTAGGAAGTTTTATTGTGGTTTTGGTTTGGGTGTATGTGTGTAAATTTGTTTAGCTACTCTTGTGGCAATTTTCTTTGAATCTGTTCAGACACATTAAATTTGCGACAGTATTTCATTTAGCCCGGGTTGTCCTGGAGCTTTCTTAGTAGCCATTATGACCCTGAACTGATCTGCCTCCATCTCCCTAGAGGCTAGTATAAGGCCATATATATAAGGTGGTATACATATATAAAAGCACACGTACACACATAAATGAGCACTGATACTCTGCCTGAACCTAGTTTTTCCAGGTGATGACATCCCATTCAGGAATTTAGGAACCTCATGGGTCTTTTGATTTCAGAACACAGACAGGAAATTACAAAGAAATGGGAAATGACATAAAAACTTGTTTTCATCACGAGTCCTTTAATGTCATGGTTTAAAATTTCACATAGAAACATTTGCAGGTGTTTCACCCTTCACATCTGACAGATTTTGTGGAGATGCAAAGCCAGCACAAAGTTTCAGTTTGTACCTAAGTCCTTTCCCTGAGAATTGACATTTCTCACTTCATTCCAGGCTTTCTGCATGCTTACCAAGTACTCTATGATTGTGCTGCATGCCTAGCCCAGTTTCTCTAATATTTATTGTACTACTCTACCCAGCTCCTCTTTAAGACAGGATCATGTTCTTTGACTCAGGCTCACAAACCTGAAGCAGTTCCCCTGCCTCAACCTTCCTTGGCTGACATTACAAGTGAGTCACCACAAAGAGTGCGTCTAGCTGGCAATCTCTTGCCTGAGGTTTCAAGTGTGGTATTAGAGGTGTGGGCCACCATGTTCGTTTAAGAATTAGAAAGCTAGTAAAACTAGGGAAATGGTCTTCCTACAAACAGGTTGGGCTGAACTAGTCTTGGAGCCTGTGCAGGTAAAACTGGTGATCCTGACTGGACTGTAAACTCCAAATACTGTCTTTGTCCTGCCCCCTCGTACTTGAGGCTGTGGCCATTTTTAAAACTATTTCGTTTTTTTGTTTATCTGAGAAGACTAACTCTGTATAACCCGGGCTAGACTTTAACTATTTTCTTGCCTTGCATACGCCTTCCAAATTCTACGTTTACAAGCATACACCACCACACCTGGCTTTCTTTTTTTTGGATCAATTCCAGCAGTAGTTGCTAGCTTCTAAACTGAATATTAAGTAAGAGTACCGCAGTCTTGCATTTACAGAGCACTTTGTGGCGCTCAGTTTGAGCCTCACAAGTTCTTCCTAGCAGGGGCTCCGAGGTCACGAGCTGGTCTGTTTACGTAGTTAACGGTGCAACCCTGGCAGGCTCAGCGCAGCAAGGAACCCAGTCTTTGGCCTGTGCCCAACTGACGCCTCACTCGGTCTGGATGGAGGATTCGGCGCCTCTCTGGAGCAACGTAAGGCGTCCAGCGGAGCACATGCCCGATGCCATTTCACTCTGGGACTCAGATCAATTTTCATCAAGGCGCTCATCAATACCAAACTCGTCTGCGGGTGTGTTGGACTGGGCAGGGTCAGTGCTTGAAGAAGTGCTTCCGGGTCGGTCTACTGAAGTTGCTCTTCTGCAGAGCCCGGGATAGGACAACGCGCGCCGGCCCGCTTTACGGCAAAGGTGTGCACGTTTGCGACAGGATGATGCAAGCAAGTTTTGGCGGGAAAAGCTCTTCATTGGGATTCCCGTGGCAGCTGGCAAAGGACTGCTTGTTGAGAAGAGCGCCCCGAACGGTGGAAGAGGACTCCAGAGAAGGACTCAGAGGTCTTGATTAGTGTGGACGGGCACGGTGAGGGAGTGGTCATGACGATCGGAGAGATGGGAGGGCCTCCCGAAGTGCGGGGTCGAGCTGGTGGTCCGCAGCTCTCCGGGGTTCGCACACCTTTCCGGCCTAGGGGTCCCTGCCTTCCGCTACTCTCAACAGTTTGGCCCCGCCCCTTCCCTCCGGGTCCTGGGGACACGTGCGGTTGGGGTGGGTATTGGAAGTAAGCGGATAGGAGGGGCTGCTCCGGCGGTAATTACTGTAAGTTACTCACACTTCTCCCCCTCCCCCCACCCCGCGCTCCCTGCCGCAGCTCCTACTCCCGGTCCTTCACCGGGAAGCCTTTGTCTTAGCCTCCGATCCCAGCAAGTGTTCAGTTTTGCATAAAGGCGGAGGACAAACGTGTCTGAACAGGGATTGTGATACACAGGACAAAATGCCTAAATTTAGGATTGTGACTTGGGTAGAAACGGATGAGATGTAAGGGGAAACCACGAAGTCGTGCGGAATCGTGGCAGGAGGCATGGCTCAGTGGCATTACAAGTGATGAGAGTTTACACTCATCCCCCTTCCTTCATTTTCTGGGATCCTGCATTTTACAGCCGCTGTCCTTGGAGCCATGGCAGTGCCTTTTGTGGAAGACTGGGACTTGGTGCAAACATTGGGAGAAGGTGCTTATGGAGAGTAAGTTTGAGCCCTCATTTAAATCTTTTATTACATTTATTAGAGCGTGTGTGTTCTGCCACGGTGAGTGTGGAGGTACTAAGATAACGTGTGGGAGTTGGTTCTCATTAGAGTTCAGAGGACTGAACTTAGATCATCAGGCTTGACAGCAGGTGGCTTTACCTGCTTAGCCATCTTGAAGGCCTCCATAATTTAAATTTTACCTTGCCCGTGTGCTAGCTTTAGTTTTCCATCTGCTGTGAATAATAAATAAAAAGTCCTTTATTTCAAGTGGCAAAGGGGATAGATATTTGCATTTGTAAATCAAGGCTCTCAGCAAGTGAAGTTACATAGCCACACCCACCCCTCCTTTCTTCTGACTGGGGATTGAACCTTGGGCGTCACAGTTGCTGGGTAAATGCTCTGCCCCTGAGCTACAGTCCTTGGAACTGTCCTTGGCCTTAAAAACAACAAAAACACCCAGATTTCTTCTTTTGTTTTTGTTCAGGTCAAAATCTTGTTAAATTACCAGGTTGGCCTTGCACTGCTGCCTCCCTGGTAGGTATTACAAAGCTGCATTAGACCCAGCTATTTAAAAAACTTTCTTTTCCTTGAATTGTAAGAGTTAAGTTAGTTTTTTCTCTATCAAACCGTGTGTCTTAGAATTTAAATGAGATAATGAAAAGTCCCTGGAGGCATCCTGCCTTATTTCAGATCCTCGTACTTGCTGTTCCAGGCTGTGTTTTGTGTCCTTGAGCAAGCTTTATTTGCTTACCTACCCTGCACCTACCCTGCAGTGTACTAGGTACGGACTTTTTGGAGCTTTAACTGTAGTAATTCACATTTCCTTTCATTTCTTTTTAGAACATGGCAGAACCCATCTCACTTTCCTCAATGAAGAAAATGTTGAAGGAAAAAAATATTTTGTGAAGTTATATTTAACCTTTTAAAGATTTCTCTTTTTAAGATTTATGTATTTATATTTATATCAGTGTTTGTTCACATGTTAGTGTACTACATGTGTATAGTGTCGACAGAGGCCAGAAGAAGGTGGGATTCTTCTCAAATGGAATTACAGATGGCTATGATCATGTGGGTGCCAGGAATTGTGCTCAGGACAGAAGCAAGTGCCCCTAACTGCTGAGCCATCTCCAGCCATGTACCCCCACCTTTTTTTTGCATCAAACTCCAAGAGTTCTGCCTATCTCTGTTTCTCAGTGCTGGGATCAAAGACATGTTGCCACACCCTGCTTGTTCTGTTTTTTTGTTTTGTTTTGTTTTTATAGAGAGTTTCTTTTTTGTAGCTCAGGCTAGCCTTGAACTTGGATCTTTTGCTCTTGTCTCCAGAATGCTGGAATTATAGGCACGCATCACTAATCTTTTGAAGTTTTAGGAGAAATAGAATTCAGATGTGAAAATGTTTTTAACTCTCTCCTTTTCTTTTTAAGAGTTCAACTTGCTGTGAATAGAATAACCGAAGAAGCTGTTGCAGTGAAAATTGTAGACATGAAGCGGGCTATAGACTGCCCAGAGAATATTAAGAAAGAAATCTGCATCAATAAAATGTTAAATCATGAGAATGTAGTGAAATTCTATGGCCACAGGAGAGAAGGCAATATCCAGTATCTGTTTCTGGAATACTGTAGTGGAGGAGAGCTTTTTGATAGAATAGGTATGGAAAAGATTTAAGATAATTATTTTACTGAGCAAGTTTATAAATTGTGTGTGTGTGTGTGTGCACGCGCGCGCGCGCGTGCGAGTGAGTATGAGTACATGCTCTGGTAGCGTGTATTGCTAGATATAAAACCCTGGGTCTTTCTGTAGACCCTTCAAGTGGTTCACTACTAAGCCACATTCTCAGTTGTACTTCATTCATTTATTTGTTAACTAATTAAGTTTTTCAAGACTGTTATTTTATGTGCCATGGTGTCTCTGTCTCTCATCTGTGTGAGGGTTTTAGATCCCCTGGAACGGGAGTTAAAGTTGCGGCTGCCATGTGGGTGCTGGCAATTGAACCTGGGTCCTCCAGAAGAGCAGCTGCTCTTCTTAACCGCTGAGCTATCACTGGAGCCCTCAGTTGTATTTTTTGGCGGTGTGTTTTTTCAAGACGATGTTTCTCTGTGTAGTCCTGCTTGTCCTGGAACTCACTTTCCAGACCAGGCTGGCCTTGAATGCAGAGGTCTGCCTGCCTCTGCCTCCTGAGTGCTGGCTGGGATTAAAGGCTGCCACCGCCCAACTATCTCACCTTATTTTAATGTTAGATAGCTGTTTGATTAATTTCTACGTTGATTACGCAACAATAAAACCTGACCAATAAGAAGTATTCTTGAGTCTGTAATGTGAGAATTTTATGATTAAAATTTGTTAAGTAGTGAAATTGTACTAGAGTTCCTTGTTGGTAGTTGTACTGAAATATTGAGGAAAACAGGAACTGTTTACAGTTTATTTATTTACCTTAGGGTGTTCTATAGTTTGTGTACTCTGCATGCCTGGTGCTCTAAGAGGCCTGAAGAGGCACTGGATCCCCTGGAGCCATGTGGGTGCTGAGAATCAAATCCTGGTCTTCTGAAAGAGCAGCCAGTACTCTGAACTGTTAAGCCATCTCTCCAGCCCTGAGTTTTGTGTTTGGAAGAAGTAGGGGGAAATGTGAAGGAAACCAATCATTGGAGTTGATAAAAGATTAAAATACTTGGTTGCTTTTATGATTTTCCTACGATGTTAGCTAATTTTTTACTATTTAGCAGCTAGATGGATTTGAGTCATTTAGTAATATATTTGTTACTAGGCTTGACTCTTTTGTTAGTATAAGTTTGTTTGCTTTACTACAATATAAATGAGATATGGAGTAAGAGCCTATATGGTGGATGCCTAAGTATATGTTTTCAGTAGACTATCAATAATTGTTTCTTTCAGAGCCAGACATAGGCATGCCTGAACAAGATGCTCAGCGGTTCTTCCATCAGCTCATGGCAGGAGTGGTAGGTACCATAGCTTCTTACACTGTGCTCAAAATTAGCACCAGTCATAGGTGAGTTGCTGAGTTCTTCATTTTCTACCCCAACTCAGGTCTATCTGCATGGAATTGGAATAACTCACAGGGATATTAAACCAGAAAACCTCCTCTTGGATGAAAGGGGTAAGAGTCCACTTTGTTAATGTTATTTTTTAAGTTAGTCGTATAGGCCTGATCAAGGCTTTCGCATTACTGAAATCCTGGAACCCCCCCCTTCAAGAAAAGTCTAAGAATTTATGGAAACCTGGGAGGCTCACTGTATTTGGACTTCACAAGTCTAATGATATAGTTGTAGATGAGGTAGGCAAATACCTGGAATAACAAATGGCTCTTAGAGTCCTTCTGCTGCCCTCTTCTGCAATGGTTCCTGACCCTTAGGTCCATGGATGTCTTATAAATGTATCCACTGGGACTGGGCTCTACAATTCTGCCCTTTGGTTTTCCGTAATGGTCTCATTCTGTTGTATAGGGAAATTTCCTTGATGAGGGGTGAGGCCACACTTACCTTTGGGTAGTACTTAGAGATTATGCTGGTTTAGGAAAGTGGCAATTGTAGGCTCTCCTCCAAGATCCGTGGTTTCCCTAACCCCTTGTAGTTCACAAGGTTTCCACTCCTAGGCATGATTTCTGTCTTGTTGAGTGGGTCTGAAGTCCAATTTGAGCGTCAAGGTAGCTATACCATGACTACACTCTTAGGGTTATTGTGCTCTGCTGGTGGTGGCTGTGGTTCATAGGCATCATAGCTGGGTAGAACTGTTGGCTGCTTCCCTCCTTTGGAAGCTTGCATAGTGCCAATAAAGGTTGTCCACAGGAAAGAGGCTTTCAGGTTGCTTCCAGCTCAAGGAGCCTCAGGGCCCTGTGCCTTGTGTATTTAGCCACAAGGACTTGCTTATCTTCTGCCTCTGGGGAGCATCTAAGGGCAGTAGCAGTAGCTTGTGATGTTTTGGGAGTCTCTTGGATACCCTGACTAACAAAACTCAAAACTCATGCCTTGTTGGAGTTTTTGCTGGATGGTCTTTGGCTCCTAGAAGGAGAATATCACATTTTTTATACCACATTTTTGTTATCAGTTTGTTGGTTGTTTGCTGAGAGCCTTGCTCTAAACGGGTCTGATGACCTGGGATGGATGTGTGAAGTTGGCGAAAGAAGAAAAGTCTGACCACCTGTTTCAAACAAGTGGCCCCAGGTAGTCTGAGCCACTTTTATTGATACAGTTTCAATAGTTTGCATGAACAGTTTTACAATCATATTTGTTTCCTTAAGTTTCTAATAATAATTACAATAGTTGCCAGTTTGTTCTTATTGTCTTCCCTTTCAGTCCCTCATCTTCCCCACCAGTAATCATTACCTACCTGATGCGTAGCCTCAATAGTAGAAGCATAAACAGTACAGCAAGCAGCAAAGGAAGTTTTCTAAGTAGGCACAGCTACAGGCGGAACAGTGTNAGTTTCAATAGTTTGCATGAACAGTTTTACAATCATATTTGTTTCCTTAAGTTTCTAATAATAATTACAATAGTTGCCAGTTTGTTCTTATTGTCTTCCCTTTCAGTCCCTCATCTTCCCCACCAGTAATCATTACCTACCTGATGCGTAGCCTCAATAGTAGAAGCATAAACAGTACAGCAAGCAGCAAAGGAAGTTTTCTAAGTAGGCACAGCTACAGGCGGAACAGTGTGCTCAGTTGGCAGCATTTGCGGTTATAGCATCATGCAAAGTGAAGGAAAGTTTTGCCTCTAATGGTTAATGTTTACCTTTAATTAAACCTAAACTCTGCCAATCAACTCATCAGCCGAGGCTGAATCACTGCATTCTATATCTTACACTACTCTCTCTCCTGTAGGGGATATGCCAGGTTTCTTTTTCATCCTGAAACTACATAACTAAAAGGCTTACTCTTAAAGTTGGCACTACTTATTCCTTGTTCTCACATCCCCTTCCTCTCAGCTTCCTAAGGCATTGGCACAGCTATAGAAATAAGGGCATTGTGACTTTCTATGATTCCACTTCATTCCCTGTTCTTGGACTTTTCTTCCATTAACGCTTGGTATTATCTTTATTTGCATTACTATTAGACTCCTTTGTTTAGAATCATTCTCTCCAGGGCAATTCTGCAAATATGTAATGTCCTGAATTACTGTGACTCCTTCAAATTCGTCACAAGGTGCATTGGAAAGGCAGCATCCTGTTCTTGAGAATCCTGAATTCATAGTCACACTTGAAATATCAAAGGCTTTAAGAGGTGAATCAGATCCACTGTATATTTTTAACTACATCCCCCCACCCCCACCCCCGGCTCACCCAGAGGAGAATCATCAAGGGAAAGTTTTCCTACTACATTTCATGTATGGCTCTAAGAAAGTCAAACTAAAGTCAACCAGCAATAGTTTGTGTAAGGAAAGCAAGGAGAGCAGGCAGCACATATGCGCTGGGGTCATGCCCAGAATTAGACAGCAAACTACCTATCGGCCTTGCCAGAAATGGGTTAAATTCTCCAGGCCTTGCCAAAAAGAGAACTTGTTCTGCTATTCTCAGGCCTTGTCCCCTGAAGAAGTCACATGGCTCCTGGCATTTCTGTTTCCTAGCTATTGTGAATATAGCTGTAACGAACATGGCTGATCAAGTATCAGTGGAGTAGACTATCAAGTCCTTTGGGCGTATGCTGAGGGATAACAGCTGGGTCATGCATGCAGTAGATTTGTTTGTAGTTTTTTAAAAGTTCCCTACACTGATGTGCTGAGTGGCTTGACCAGTTTAGAGTCCGACCAGCAGTGACCGAGGGTTCCCTTTTCCTCCCATTTCCGCCAGTGTTGTCAGTTGTTCTTCACCATTGACGGGGTGAGATGAAGTCTCAGAGTTTTGATTTGCATTTTCCTAACTGCTAGAGACAGTGAACATCATTTAAGATATTCCTTAGTCTTTCTTTGTGAATTCTCTGTTAAGGTCCCAGGACCATTTTGGGGGGTGGGGGAGGATGGGTTTTTCTCAGTCTTTGTTTTCTGAGGTTTTTAATGTATTCTGGATATTAATTCTCTGTTGAGTATGATTGTATATTTTCAGACACCCTTATTGTTATTTAACCATCTTACCCTTTCTGCATTTTTCTCTATCCTATTCTCTGTGTGGGTTTTCTCTTTACCCAGCTGACTGTTTCTTGACTTCTGCGGAAGCTTTTGAGTTTTATGAAGTCCCACTTTTCAATTATTAGCCTTAATTCCTGGGCAAATGGAGATGGATTCAGAAAGTCCTGCATCTGTGTTGCAGAGGGTAGGCACTGCCTATGTTTTCTTCTAGCAGTTTCAGTGTTTGGGGTTTCACATTTAGGTTTTTGATCTATTTGGAGTTAGTTTTTGTGCAAGGTGATAGATAGTCCCATTTTTCTGCACGTGAACATCTAGTTTTCCCAGCACCATTTATTGGTGATACTTTCTTCAGGGTATGTTTTTGGCATCTTGTCAAATACTAAATGACTGAAGCTCCATGTATTTATGTTTAGGTCTTGGGTTTTGTTATGCTGGTCTACATGTCTGTTTTTGAGCGAGTACCACAATGTTTTTTATCACTTCAGCTCTGTAGTATAGCTTGAGATCTATAGTTGCAAATCTTTGAGCATTGTTCTTTCTGCTTGGGATTGTTTTGACTATCCAGAGTCTTATGATTACATGTGAGTTTTAGGATAGTTTTCTCTTTTTTCTGTGAAGAATGAGATGGGGACTTAGATTGTAATTGCCTTGAATCTGTAAATAGATTTTGGTGAAATGGTCATTTTCATAATATTCTACCAATCCACAAGCGTGGAATGTCTTTCCATTTTCTAGAGTCTTTCTCCATCTCTTTCTTCAGAGATTTAAGGATTTTATTATTGAAGTCTTTTACTTCCAGCCAGGTGGTAGTGGTGCACACCTTTAATCCCAGCCCTTGGAAGGCAGAGGCAGGCGGATCTCTGTAAATTCAAGGCCAGCGTGGTCTACAGAGTGAGTTCCAGGAGACACTCCAAAGCTACAGAGAAACCCTTTCTCGAAAAAGCAAAAACAAAGCAACTACAACAAAAATGTTTTTTACTTCTTTGGTTATTAGTCAGGTTTTTCTAAGAAACAATGATAGAATGAACTAATGTATATTTGTATATTAGTAAGGGATTCATTAGCGTGGCTTATTGTCTGGTTCAGTAGTTCAATAATGGCTGTCTCCTGACGGAATGACCTCATAGCCAGTAGTTGTTGATCCACAAGGCTTGAAGTTTCAGCAGCCCCAGTTTGGTGCTAGAGTCCCAGGGAGGTCCTAAAGAGCTGCCAGTTTTCGGTTCATGTTGGAATCCTGAAGAAGTAGGTTCTAACACCAGCTAAAGAATGGCTTAGGATATATGAGCTCTGAAAGGCAAAGGCGTATGTGTGTGGTGTTTTCCTGCATTGTGTCTGCACCATGTCCTGGCAGTGCTAGTGAGGAACAGAAGAGGGCACTGAATCCTCTTAGAACTGCAGTACAGAGAAGCGTTAGCTGCCATGTGGATGCTGGCATTTGAAGTAGAATTTTTTGGAAGAGCAGTCAGTGTTTTTTAACCATGAAACCATCTCTTTAACCCTGTTCTTTTTTTTTTCTTTCCCTCCCTGCCTCCCTCCGTAGTTTATTTATTTGTTTGTTTTGGGTTTCTCTGTATAGCCCCCTTGTCCTGGAACTTGCTCAGTAGACCAGGCTGGCCTTGAGTACAGAGATCTACCTGACTTTGTCTCCCAAGTGCTTAGATTAAGCACCATTCAGCTATTTTGTTTTTAAATATAACTTTATTAATTTAAGAATTTCATATAAATGTAAGCTGAATGTCTGGTAAGTGCATCTTGATTGCACTGTTATTCTTGTATATTTATTTTGTTTCTATTTGGTATTTGTTAGTAAGCTAAAGAAACAAAATCCCATCATAATCTAAAATCTTCCCTTCTGTTCTTTCCTTCACAGACATGTTATATCTCTAAATCACATCTCTAAATTTTGAATTCATATCTGTAGTTTCTAACTTAATATTACGTTACAGACACGATGAAACAACAAAACTCAAAAGATACTATGATAAACCATTAGTATTCAAAATGACTGCTACTTAGAAGTAGTTTGTAGTTGTAATCTCAGTGGTTGCTCTAGATTTTATCATATATAATTATTAAAAAGATGTAATTACAACCTATATCTCTCAAAGCTAGGTAACAAACACACTGGCTATAAGTTATGTGGTGTGAACATTTGTTTGTAACTTAAAATAGAAGAAAAACCTAATACAAAAATACTTATAATGAGATTTGTTATGCTACTAGCCCTTTTCTTAGATATTTGATTCTGTATGAATGCCTAGACCTTGCTTTGTTAACTACTTCCATAGTTTTCATTGTATGAATGTATTTTAAGATCTTGTTACTTATTGATAGATACTTATAATTGATATTATTACAGTTATTCTTACAGTTGTGAATTTGTGGAATTTCTCCTGTAGGTGGGCATGGTTTTAGCAGTGAGAATTGTTAGTTCAAAGAGTGAATATTTCACTGTTTTACACCTTGGCCACACTGCTTTCAGCAAGGTTGTACCTATTAATGATGGAGGAGGGTCATCAGTCTATGTGGTACTTTCATTGGTTAATAAAGAAAC
>LOJH01056203.1:11854-22669 GCA_001685095.1 Ellobius talpinus | reverse complement strand
GGGGAAGGGGAGAGGTAGGGAGTAGAGCAGAGATAAATGTAGAGCTCAATAAAAATCAATAAAAAAGGTACTCAGCTATCTGGAATGGTTCTGATAATGGGAACCTCTCAGCTAACTGGAAAGGTTCTGATAATGGGAACCTCTCAGCTAACTGGAATGGTTCTGATAATGGAAACCTCTCAGCTAACTGGAGTGGTTCTGATAATGGGAACCTCTCAGCTAACTGGAATGGTTCTGATAATGGGAACCTCTCAGCTAACTGGAATGGTTCTGATAATGGGAACATCTCAGTTAACTGGAATGTTTCTGATAATGGGAACCTCTCAGTTAATTGGAATGGTTTTGATCATGAGAAGCTCTCAGTTAACTGTAATTGTTTTGATAGGCAGAACCTCTCAGTTAACTGGAATGATTCAATAATGAGAACCTCCAATAGAACAGAGATCTGAAGCCAACAAATAATTCCAAGTCCACCTGACAGTTTCCCCTCCTCTTTTATTCTAGTCAATGGCATTTTTTTTGCTGCCCAACACTGCTCATCTATTTCTTCCTGGAGTAGATTATTCTAACTGTGCCCTGTGAGAGATTAACACATCTATTAAGTTTGTTCCATGATGAATCTTAGTGGTAACAATAAATTGCACAAGCTTGTTTTCTATAGAATGCCATGGAATAATAAGAAAGTTTGCATGCATGATAAATCTGTAAGGAAAGACAATGAGTAGTGTTGTCCATGCAACTCTCACCCAAGGAAAGTTATTTGTGCAGCTCTTGTGCTTAAGTGTTTACAGCAGCCATCAAGGCATCAAGTGATCAGAACAGGATACAGCTCTCATGATTAATGTCATCTTTGAAAATGAAGGCATGCATCTGAGTGATGGCCCAAAATACCAAAATCTAGTGTTGATTCTCTACAATTGGCAAACAAATATGTTAAGAAGTGGGAGTTTGGAGCTATGGGGATGGCTTAGTGGGTAAATTCCTTGCCCTGCAAGTGTAAGGACTGGCATTTGGATCAAGAGAATCAGCATAAAACTCAGGCACCTGTGGTGGCTCGTATGTAATCACAGCACTAAGAAGACAGAGACAAGGATCCCAGGGCAAACTGGCCGTCTAAAATAGCTGAACTCAGCTCTGGGCTCAATGAGAAACCCTGCTTCAAAATACAAAGTGGAGAGAGGCTGAGGAAGTAACTGGACACAAACTTCTGTCCTCCATGTGCACAAATGTGCATGCATACCTTCACACACATGTAAACATGCACACACACACACACACACACACGCAATTAAGAAAGTAAGATTTCAAGGGTTCATGTGGTAAAGTGCTTGAATTAGATCCCCAGCACTTACATAAAAAGCTAGATATGCATCACTAGTCCCAGTGCTGGGAAGACAGAACCAGAAAGTTCCCTAGAGCTCATTGGCCATTGGTTCTAGCCAAGTGCATGGAGAAACCTTATCTCAAAAAAATAAAGTGGAGAGAAATTGAGGAAGACACACACAGAATCTTCCCAAAGTGTGTGTGTTGACCCAGGTTTCTGTCCCACCCAGTCCTACAATTGTTCAGTCCCCCCAAAAAACACACAGAGGTCTACATTAATTATGAACTGATTGGCCTAGTATCTCGGGCTTATTAACTTTTATAACTTATATTAGCCCATAATTCTTGTCTGTGTTAGTCACGTGTCTTGGTACCATTTTGGGCAAGGCAGTCACATCTTGCTATCTTGCTTTCTTTACAGCTGAGTTACGACTTTAGACTGAAACTCCCCTCTTCCCATAATTCTAATTGCCATGCCTCTACTTCCTGCTTGGTTGCCGTTGCCCCACTTATACTTCCTGCTTGGCTACTGGCCAATCTGCATTTTATTAAAAATAATACTAGTGACAGGATAAAAAGCATGTGTGTGTGAGAGAGGTGTGTGTGTGAGAGAGAGAGAGAACATATAGAGAGGAGAGAGGTAGAGAGTTGTCTGTGTGTGTGAGAGAGAGGTGTATTGTGTGTGTGTGTGAGAGAGAGAGGTGTATTGTGTGCGTGTGTGAGAGAGAGAGATCTGTATATGTGTATGTATGTGAGAGAGAGAGGTATACATATACACGCTCACAAACACATACATGAGATTTCCAAAGAAGAAATCAATACTACCACTAAACACTGGAAGCAAACATTTCTAAATTGGGGGTGAAGGCAGGACTCAGCAGCTTATTTCATTTGCCCTTCTTGTTACCTTCATTAGTTATCATGAAACACACATTGTTATGGTGATGAGAAAAGGGCTCAACAGGATGCAAATTCAAAAAGCTGTTTTGAGAGGAAGCCCCTAAGCCATTGCTTCTCCTGTGCTGGTGTGCGCATGCATCACCCTGGCTCTTGTTAAAATCCACACTCATAGTTACTAAGTCTGGAGTGGAATCCAAGACTGATTGCTACTAAACACATTGTGTAAAGCGATACTGGTGATGCTGGTCAATAGACTTCATTCTGAGTCTAAGGGATGCATCACAGACATTTGGGAAAGTATATGCTCTCTTGGGGTTAGGCTTGGTGCTGCATAATCTAATAGAACCTCATGGAATTGCCAGTCTCATGGGATACCAAGAACTGTTCTTTTCCTCAAAACTCACCACTAGCAAAGTGATACATTCCCAACTGTGCCCCAGCTAGAACCACACGAAACAGCCCACATGTTTGCCTCTGGTCTCCACGTCCTCTCCACTGCTTCCACTTCTCTTTGTGTTCTTCCCATCCTGGTGTCCCCTCAAAAAGGCCACATTCAACACAGGGAATTACTTCCTTGGGTAAAAGTAGTATCAGCCTCTCTTCCCTTTGACTTTTTGACAGGTTGTTCCTTCTCCCTGCCTGCTCTTTTCTTGACCAGAGATGGCCATCTTGGACCTCTTCGCCCTGCAGAGTTGTAAGTGCAAATGCCACTTTCTGGGTTTCCCCAACTATCCCAACAAGGACAGTCAACTAGACCGAGTCTGTCTGACTACGCTTGGATTCTAACCTTTGAGTTCTTCTGCCTGTAAGAAAAGGTGGGAACATTTTGCAGGAAGAAAAGGGATCATTTAGAGTCATTTAGACATCAGCAGAGAATACAACTATTACAGGGAAAAGCTGGGCTCTTGGAACTTTGAAAGAACTCGGTAGTTATTCATTTTATTGAATTTAGTCCTCAGGACACAGATCTGTAACCAAAGTCGCCTAGTTACTCTCCTTATTGTAAAAGTTCAGCAAAATAAGCCCAAGACACAGCATCACTATAATATAAACACAGCAATCATTATGCCGTAGAGCCCGCGTTTCGATGAAGTTGCCTTTGAGTCCTCCATGCTCCTGTAAGCAACCCTGGCAACCTAGGTGCACAAACCTTGACGCAGGTGGAAAAGAATTGCTGGTCTGTCATTGGTGCATTATCTAAGGTGAATAATGTTTGCTTACATCTCCCAAGGAAGAGTTCGACAACAAAATCACCATATTGAGCATAGTTTGTAGGTCCTAAATATTTAATGAAACCTGCCTAGATACTCTCTTGTCAAGAAATCCCTGAGAACTAGCCAGAACTATACTGTAGACATGCCACATTTATCACAGCAGATAAACTGTGTTCTTTTCCGTTTTCCCATCAGTTGCCTATGACCTGCTTTATCTCTTGATCACACGGCAGGAGAATAGGAATAATGATAGTAAGTCCTCTATAGTTCCGCATTGAATTACTCCATGCTGCAGAGGATGTGTCTGGTCCAAGCTAATTTTCAGCCAGAGAAGCAACAGAAAATGGAAGGTCAATGGGGATGGAAAAGCTTCAACTTTCCCACCAGTCCATGGTGAGGAACAAACGCCTTCTGCTTGCACAAAGGCAGGACTTGACTCTTCCTCATCACAAGCCAAGTAGACAGAATGAAGGCTCACTGATTGCCTTGGACCTATAAGCAGAAGAGAGAAGCCACATTTCTTGACAACCCTCACACACTGAGAATAAAGACCTTGCATAAGAGACAAAAATGAATAGCCCAGCTAGATGAACTGAAGTGTTCCTGGGACGGGTGGAAGAATTGCAGGGAAGGAAGCAGGAGAACTGATCCCATATGCATTCGTTCAGTGTGTCATTAACTGTTAAGTGGGACACATACATGTGAGGTGTCAAACACATTGCATAGAACTGGCCTGCTAATACCCTCATATCACTTGTAAGGCAGTGCAGGAGAAGAGACTTATATTGTTGAGCCAATGCATCCGTAAATAGCTGTGTCTACCCATCACTTTAGAGTAGTTGGAAATGATTTTTCAGGCATGACTACTTGAGATGAGGCATGCTGGATTAAGGTTTATCCCAAATAAAATAAGGGCCATTTTTTAAAAAACAGAGAGGACACACAGTGTCACACCTAGAGATGAGTGCTGTGTCCAAATGAAGGCAGACACTGGAGCAGTATGCCTACAAGGCAAACAGTGTCTCCAGCAGCTGACATCCAGCAATGTCAAGGAAGAGTCCCAGAGTAGGTACCCTCTGCCTGCAGAAGGCGTGAACCCTGCCAGCACCTTAATAAGGGACCTGCGGTCTCCTGAGCTCTGGATAAACACAACTCCTCTTAGATAAGCCGCCCACTTTGTGGCTAGTACATTATATCTAGATTTCAAACAAAATGTAGCATTTGAGATTTCCTGATTTAACTGATAAATCTTCACAGATCTTCATCCCCAGGGTTAGTAGCAGTAACTCAAAATTAACCAACTTAACTCGGTCTGATGCAATCTTTCATATAACTTTTTAAGAG
The DNA here is from genome assembly GCA_001685095.1 of Ellobius talpinus. NCBI lineage: Eukaryota > Metazoa > Chordata > Mammalia > Rodentia > Cricetidae > Ellobius > Ellobius talpinus. Next base: position 17,888 of record LOJH01056203.1, on the reverse strand, counting down.
GACTCAGCTTCTCCCCACTATTTCTGACCCCCCACACCCTAGCCTCATCACACTTCCTCTTCATTAGGTATTCGGATAAGGAGCTGGAGGCAGTGTTACACAGTACTATGGTAACAATGAAAGGAGGGACTTCTCCGGTCTCTCTGTTCAGATCCCATCAGTGAATCCTGGCTCTTCTGGTCTCCATGGAGATGACCCTTTCTGTCTGGTTGCTGAGCTTCTGGCTGACAGTCAAGGAGGAACCCAGTGGCAGCTGAACTTGCGCTCTGTGCTCTTCCAGTCCAGGCAGCCCTTGGAATGGGCTCCTTTCCACCTCCCATTCTGTATCTCCACGTGGGGTGAACCACTCCTTGCAGACTCCAGTCCATGTGGTCCACCTGCAGCACACGACTGTGCATGGTGTGGCCTTGGATGTATTAACAAAGTCCAAGCATCCTTGTAATTATCAGATAACATCTGAATCCCTCAGTGACTCAGAATAGCAGATCTTTCCATCCTGTGGCAGAACATAGAATGGCAATAGAAGGCAGGGTGGGGGGGGACGACAGAATGCTTCCTTTTATAGGGACTCTATCCTGGTGACAAAGAGACATAAACCTTCTGGGGCATTTCTATGGCCTTTCTACAGGTCCCCACCTGCCTCTCAACACTGGTCTATTGGAAACTTATTTCCGAAACACACTTGTTGAGGGCAATAACACATAATCAAAGTCAATATGATTTTCTACAAAACAGACAGTACAGGACACTTTATATTCCCTACATCTCACCCCTATGATACGAGTGATCAAATGTGCAGGTGAGACTGGGAGAGGGTTAAAGATAGAGCATAAGTGGCAGTGAATTTTTTTTAAAATAGCACATTTAGAGCAGAATAAGTTCTTAATTTTATTTTTAGATTACTGTGGTTGCAGCTGGGCATGGTGCTGCAAGCCTGTTGTCCCAGCACTGAGACAGCTAAGGGAGAATTCTGAGTTCAAGGATGGACTGGGCTACATGGCAATAAAGCAGAACAAGGACAGTGGGCAGAGCAATGTGGGTCATCCCACCATGGACTATGATGCTGGAAGGATGACAGATGCTATACAAACCTTTTCACAACTCAGCTGATACTCAGTGGTTTGACTGGTGTCAACCTCAAATATGAATGTGATTGCCAAAATTCCCATGACGCCTGCAGACTTTACACAAGCCTTCGTGAATCACTGCACCAGCAGCTGCAATCATGTGCATCAGCTGCCCTCCTGAAAATACTACAGTGTGAAACCCAAAGCAGTGTCTCTGTGCCTGGGACACCATTCAAAGTGATTGTGAGAACCATGGGAAAAGCTCCTGTGAACACCAGAAGGAACTGGAGATTGGGGCAAAGGCTGGTAGCAGAAAAAACCATGGGTTGAGGTTTAACACAGGTCATCTGGGCTAAGGCAGGATGAAGGCCGGCAATACAGGAGGTCAACATGGAGCTGTCCCACTCCTAGAGGACACGGCTTCAACCTCACTGCCTACTTTATGGACCTGCTTAGTGAACTAACCCAGGCAAACGTTGCTCCAAACAAAGCCGGTGCTGCCCAGAATTGTCGCGGCATGCTTGGGTTGTTAATTATACTCATGTAGCTGTAACCAAAATGCCTAGCTGAATGGCTTAGGGAGTGTGGCAGCTTTTACTGGAAAGGTGTAAACACATAACTGCTCCACCCAGATGAGGCACTGATGACAGACCAGAGACATGGCTCTACCAAACTAACTCCTACTTAGTGAATCAGTGAGTTTATGTGCCTTACAGGGCTTGGGTGAGATACTTTAGGTCTTGCCAGCATATGGGTGGTTGACTTCCTATACCTGTACACATGAAGCCTCCTTTAATGAATTTGTATGTTCACCCTCTGTATGTCCCAGGACTGCAGACATCTGGGTAGAATTACATACATTTGAGAAGGGGTTCAGGAGACAGTGGCTGGAATCTCAAATCTCTAATGACTCTTCCCTCTACTCTTATATGTCCACCAGGCCTGATCTTCAGGACTCTTGCAAAAATTCAGCTGCTCTGATGAAGAGGCGATGGCCCGTCTGCTCAGAGGATGGTGTTAACCTGGCCTGGAAGAGAGAATTATTCTAGCTCACAGTTTCACAAGCATCTGTCTGTCATGGCTAGCAAAATGTGACAAAGCAGAACATCCATGTCACAGTGGTCCAGGAAGAGAACACACTAGGTAATAGAAGAAGGGGGCAGGGCAAGAGACATCCTCCAGGGACATGTTCCCAGGAACCTGCTTCCTGGGACTAGACTACACCTTCCAAGGTCCCACTACCTCCTACAGTCTATTCTAATTCTGAATTCATCGAGGGATTGCTCCATCTATTAGGGCAGAAGTGTTAACATCTGATCTCTGTAAATGTCCTCACAATCCCGTTCAGAGATAACACCTCTAAGCATGACCCAGTCCAATTATGTAGATAATTGAGATTAACAATCACAGTAAGCCACTAAAACATTTTAAGAAAACCTAAAAACGTCTTCAGCAGGTGTGTGTTTGTCTGTGTGTCTATTTTTCTGTTTCTTTGTGTGTGTGTCTGTCTGTGTGTATGTCCAAGTCTGTGTGTATCTGTCTGTCTGTTCTAGGGTACATGTGTTATCATGGTGGTTTTGAAGTGATAACAAATGCTTTAAATATTAACAGTCCATATAAGTGACCTTCTAACTTTTACTTCCAGAACTACTAAAGAGAAAGAAATTTCCAGTTTCTGACTTCTCATCAGTCAAGGGAAGTTCCTGAGTTAGGCTGGCAACTCTCCAGTCACTCTGAGTCTGATGGCTCCTCGGTTGAAGAGTTCCAGCTCCTTCCTGGCTGTTCTTTAGTTGAGTGAGCATAGAGCACGCCTGCTTCCTTCTCTCTCTCCCCTTTCCCCACTAATAGACTCTGTGTCTTCCTTCAGATCACTCTCACTCTTTTCTGTGAACTGTTCCTTCACACACCCCAAAAGGAAATTAGACACAGAAACCCCTGGGCTTCATACAGCTCATGCGGCCATGTTGTATTTAGTGCACAGTCATTTCTACTTTTCTCAGGGAATCAAGTTTGCCCCGCTCTGTCAGTTTAAGTCAGGAGCCGTCCACCCAGAATCCCCAGGGCACCCTCTGTGAAGGTTTAAGGAAGGTTGCAGACACCTAGGAGCACCTAAGAATTCTCCTTTTGTTCATCATGGGGTTGATGCTAGCGTGGTTGTTTCAAATCAGAATTTTCTTTTCTTTTTTATACAGGATCTCACCCTGTTGCTTAGCCTGGCCTAGAACTTGAGACCCCTTGCCTCTACTTCCTGAGCTTGGGATAACAGCTGACCTCATCATGCCCACCCCTAAAATGTGTGTGTGTGTGTGTGTGTGTGTGTGCATGTTCTCCTGCATGTGTGCATGCATGTGAGTATACACACACATGCAGATGTGTGCTGGTGAGTACGGAGGCCAGAGGTCAATATCCCTTATCTTCCTCAGTCCCCATCCACCTTAGTTTGGAAACAGGGTTTCTCAATGAACCTGGAGCCCAGGGATTCAGCAAGCCTGGCTGGCCAGCGAGCTCCAGGAATCTGCCTACAGCCACACCAGGCCCCAGTGCTGAGATTACAGAAATGTTGTTTTACATGTTGGTTTAGAGGATCTGGACCCTTATGCAGTAAAATACTGTACCAACTGAGCCATCTCCCTGGTTCCCCAAGCTGGGTGTTTCTGAATGTCACAGATCATTTGAAAGCAGCTGAGGCTGCGAGTGCCTGTCCTCTGCCTGGAAAAGGGTTTTAAGTTGGACATTTTGGCATTTAACGGTTTCATGATTTTTTTTTAGTTAAATTCTATTAACCTTTACCCAGTCCCCCTACAGCTGCTGCTAGAATGAGTCACCAAAATATCTCTTGTCTCTGGAAACCTAAACAGAGCTTTGAAGTGGAGTCTCCATTGATCAGTGCATCCTCCTAGGGTGCTTCAGAAAAAAATACTCAAGGTAAGCAACAACAACCTCTCTCTTCAGGAGTCAGGGGCACCCCCGTTAACTCTACCTGTGCAGGAAGCCCACTGAGACCCTAAACAACAGTTGGGGGGGCAAACAACACCTACAGCAAAGCTGGCAGGAGTTGCCCTCACTCTGCCTCCCCTAGCCTTGGAATCCAAATTCTGTTCAAAGCACTTCCCTCAGCATTCTGCACAAGCGAAGAAGGTTGCTGCCAGCAGGAATGCACAGGCTGTTCAGTAGTGTGGAGATGCACAGGCTCTTCACTAGTGCAGAAATGCACGGGCTGTTCACTAGTGCGGGGATGTACAGGCTGCTTAAAAGTGCAGGGATGCATGGGCTGTTCACTAGTGCAGGGATGCATAGGATGTTCACTAGTGTGAGGATGCATGGGCTGTTCACTAGTGCAGGGATGCACGGGCTGTTCAGTAGTGCGGGGATGCACGGGCTGTTCAGTAGTGCGGGGATGCACAGGCACTGTGCTGGTCATTAGTGTGATCCTCGGGTGTCAGGGCAGAAAGAAATGTTGTTAGCAGGGACATGATGAACAGCCTCTAGCCAGACTGTCAAACAACCTGACATCATAGAGGAGACCCTTGGAAGATGTCCACCTTAGTGACTTTGAGGTGTTTCATCCTTGCTCCCTTCTCCCTGGTATTACCTGCAGACTGGGCTGTGATTTCTGCATTCTCTAGTAGGCAAGTGAGCTTTAAACCCATAAGAGTGGACAGACTCCATCTCTTCCCCTTTACTCCGTGAAAGCCCGATTACCCTGACCCAGAGCAGTCTGATGAAAGCAGTGGGGCCAGCTTACCCGGGACAAACCCCTTCCTTGCTTGAACACATCTTCTGCTGCTAATCATCATCTAGAATTAATTCTCAGATTTCTGGCATCAACTATCATGTTATACTGCCCCACCCTCGCTGGAAATCACATCAGCCTTTGGGGATAGGGTAAAATCCTAGACAAAATCACCTAGCATATGGAAGATGGGGAGTGGAAAAAGGCTTATTTTGGGTGTAATTAGGGGATTTTTTCCCATTGAAAAGACATAATAAATGAAGACACTGTGCAGGAAAATAATAATCCTTATAATTAGCAGGAAGCAAGCATTGTCTACGGGTCTGGAACTGCTGAAGAGATTATATACTGGTTCTATTTGATCCTCTTAATAACGCTGAGAAGGAAAAATTACACTATCACCCTGACTTTGCAGGTGGGAAAATGAAGGATTTTCCTAGATGTATGCAGCTGAGAAGTGAGGAACCTGGGGTTTCACTCCAAAGAGTGTGGGATGGTTGAGTTGGCTATGCAAACATGAGGACCTGAGTTCAAATCCCCAGCACCACATCAAGTACCAGGCATGACATGGACCAGTAGCTAAGCTCTTTCCTGAACATAGATGTTTAGAGATATAGACCAGTGCATCTCTTGGCCTTGGTCAGAGCAGCATCTTTCAGCCTGGGTCACAGCAGGGGCTCAGGTCAGGTAAAGTGCTGAAATAAGTGACTATTCAGAGAGCTTGGTCACAAAGGGACATTGATGCCGCTTCACCTAAGGTCCAGCGAACAGCACAGAAGAGCGAATGGGAGGAAGGACTATGGGGACACAGGATGGGGGAAGAGTGTGATACGGTGCTGTCTTTTGAGTATGGCATAGCTGTTGTAACTGAGTTCGTGGTGACTGCCTAGATGGGGGTGCTAGTTGGGAAGAAGACAGGGACAATGGGAGTGGAGAGGAGTAGTGGAGAGGTGACTGTCATCATAGTGTACTGTGTATAAGCATGATTTGTCAAAACTAAAAAAAAAAAATCCTAAATAATATTTTTTTAACACTGGATATGGGTGTCCATGCCTGTTAACCCAGTGTGGTGGAGAATGAAGACAGGATCGTCGTTGCTGCTTGCTGGCCAACCAGACAAAGGGAAAACTGTGAGCTCCAGGTTCATCAAGAGACCTGTCTTGGGGAATAAGGCAAAGAGTGTAGAGCAGGACACCTATGTGACCCCCCCACAACTGCATACACCACACACATA